>CAHIKZ030000867.1:880000-962500 GCA_903632075.3 Acanthosepion pharaonis | reverse complement strand
TGTTGGTCTGCAGTTGGAGATTCATTTCCAGCTGTGATGGTCAAACTCTCTGCCTCCGGGCAGATAGGATCCCTAGACGAGGCTTTGTCGTAGGGCAGATTCACGTCTCGGAAAACAGCTGCCCGAGCCCATTTTATACGGCTCTACGGGGAATTTTTGTCTGAGCTTACGGGCTCGGATACCCCATATTAAATTCGTCCTTGTGCCATATCTGACCGCGTGGGGCGGTTGGTGGATATCCTGCAGTTGGAGATTCATTGTAGAATTCAATTGACTTACTTTTTTGCGGTTGGCTACTATTTCTACGCGCCGCTAGCAAATCTTATATGTGTTGTTCTTGTCCTATGTATTATCGTTCATTACCAACCTTCGTATGATTATTCTATTCAGTAACCTTCAATAGGTTACAACAGTAACCAAAACATTTATTACCATGTTGGATGTATTTGAACAAAGCTATACAGCTATTTGTTAGTCTTCAAAGTAACCAGGTTTCCTGGCCACTGTAGGGTTCATCACAAAGCGACAGATCCCTCGAAGTGAGCATGTGGGATCAATGCCTGGTCCTTGACATATTCGGTGACAATGCCGCTATGGACAAGGGCACCTTAAATTCATAAAGCAGACAACCCCAAACGAGCTACTTCGACACCGCCATGTTTCCTCGCCAATACTCGAGCTATGACTGATGTGTGTGCGCAATGCACCTGCATCGGTTCAAACCACGTAAGCACAGATAAACGCAAGAAAACGCAGTAATAACAATCAACAATAAAATAATCAATAATAAATAAAAATTTTAACTAACAACACTATAAATAGCCCCCAAAACTGCATTCCAGTCCAGCATTTTTCCCACTCAATCCCCTCCAGAATACTTCGAAACCGTTAACGCCCACCAAAATAAGCGTTAGAACAATACAATAAAAAGCCCACGATGCAATAGATTGCCCACAAATCATCAGTAACCTATATATAAAATATAACCTATATATATAAAATATATAAAAATTGCCGAGCAAAAACACACAACACCTGACGGATTCATTTCTTGGTCGCATAAACACGTGCACTCTCAACTATAAAAGCGAATGTCCTAACTATTGCAATGTAATTATTATACGAAACTTTATAAACCGTGCAAAATCAAATTCTTCAGCACGAAATATTTTCTTCACTGAATTAAAAAATATTAAACAAGTCCTCATTAATAATGACTTTACTAATTACATTTTGAATCAACAAATTCTACGAGTTATTTGTAATATAAACAAAAATAAAATGAATACATTATGAAATAACTCTAAACAAGTCATATTACTATACTGTAATCAAATGAATTATAACTATAGGCAGGAGGAAAAAAATTTTAAAAGTCTCATAAACATTAATATATCCCCACTGATCCAGTTAAAAACATAAACTTTATTATGTACTATAATAAATTTAATACAACCAACCTAGTTTTCCAAAATAATTCTTCTCCGTCAACTAGCATCTTACAAAAGGCTAACATTGTATATTAATTTAAATGTCCTTTAGGAGATTGCATGTCTGATAAAAATGTTTATACGTATTTTGGTTTTACTACGATGATGCTAACAAAAAGGCTTATTTTCCATTTGGATGAGCATAGTTCAATATCACTGCATTTAAAGGAATACTCAGGCCCACACTCACAGTTTAAACAGATATTAATTGGAAATGCATGCATATTATATAAAAATAGTAATAAGCAAAAACTAAAAATCCTAGAAGCCCTTTATATAAGAGAATTAAAGTCCAAAATAAATAGTCAACTATGATTATAACAACAAAGTTCTTAAATGTTTGTAAAATTAAAATAGTACATATATATATATATATATATATATATATATATATATATATAATATAGGCTCAAACATTAATATTTCATGGTTATAATTTATTACATTGGAATCATAACCACAACCCAATTCATCAGACCTAGAAATTCAAAAAGAAAACAGAATATATATATCCGGGTTTAAAGAAACAAAATTTCAGTGATATTGTATAGGTGGGAGTGAAAATACAAGGTGAGAGGGAAATGTATGAAAGATCTACAGAGAAGTGTAAAAAAAAAGATGAAGAACAGGAAAGGGCCTAAAGTGAGGGTGAGAAATAAAATTTTAGAGAGGAGTTAAATAACGGTTTTAAGGCGTGATATTCAATAAATACGAGTTATTGTCAGTTGCATAAATCGACATCTTATTCGTTCACCTAAATTAAATTTAAATTTAAAAGATATATATGTGCGTGTGTTTGTGTGTGCGTGCGTGTGTGGGTATGTGTGTGTGAAAAATAAATAAATAAATGAAAAGAGTTACCTCATTTATACTGTGAAAAAAACAAGTAAATTTGGAATTTTAAAATCTAGACCGCTGCCTAACACAGTAAAACGAACAGTTGCAATGTTTTAAATTTACGTAAATACATATACACATTCACAGACAATTTAACCCCCTGAAGATGATCTCAGATCAGACTAGAAGTACTTATGAAAATAAAAAATATTTGAAAGGAAATTTTGGTATTTTTCTTAATCAATTTTCTAAGGCTACCAAAAAAATAATCCGTGAACTTTAAAGGATCGCAACCAAAATTAATCGACATAATATGTCTAAATTATTTACCCAAACCTACTTTAATACACACATATATATATATATATATATATATGAAGAAAAATATATACGGAAAAAATAAAACAAAAATCCTTATATACGATTATGCTGTTTTTAATGTTAATATGTCAACGTCTGACGTTTCGGTCTAATAAACCATCTTCAGGACATATTCATAAATATAACATTTCAATACAACATGTCAAAGAAGATGTACATGTCCGAAATTTTATGAAACGTTGACATAAACAACATTAAAACAGCATAATCGTATACAAGGGCCACATGTTTTGTTTTTTCCGTATATTTTTCTTCATACTATCGGATCTATATCCATATATTTGCTTACATATATATATATATATATATATATATATATATATATATATATAAAGATAAACAAATCTCACGCCACTCAATAAAGTAAATAGTTCAAAGAACAGATACGGTAATTTTAAATTTATATGCTATATTTATCATATATATCCTGGAAATTCTGCCTAAATTAGTTGATTAATAACGGTTTTATTGTGAAAATATTGAAAATCTTACCTCCTCAGAATCATAACTCCCTATTGAACCCTGTCTGGTCCTTTACTCCACGGGAAATGGATTCCTTTCATTTCTGTCATCATGTCCTCTTCGACCAAATTGTTTTTGGCCTGCCTTCCATCTCTTCTCATTTCGAGTCCACCTCAAGGCAACTTTAAGTATTCCTTCATTGAAAATCCTCAGGATATGACTACGTTATCGTAACCCATGTTTCGTAATAACAAGGGACATATTCCTACTGCCAGTCTTATACAGTAATTTCTAATGATAACTTTAATAAAACATAGATGCTATTATATAAGTGTCCAAATATCTAACTTCGAAGTGTATCGCTAAACTCCTGTGGCACAAACTGAGACTCGAACACACTAAACATAGGTATGCGGTATTATTTTACTATGTGACAAGTAGTTTGGTGTATTAGAAGAATTTTCTTTCAATTAACCATATTTATTAACTTTACCTATATAAGTGTGATAATTTCATGGTAGATCGTTGGGAATAAATTCTGTGTAAAGTGAATGTTTTATCATATAAGCATAGTTTCTATCTAAGATATTGGTCATAGCTATGCCAGCACACAGCATCAGTATATACGAAAATAAATCATGAAGGAAGGAGACGAAAAAAGGAAAAAAAGAAATATAAGGTAAGTTAACAATGGTCTATACAAGAGAAATTTAAACACACGGGAGAGACGAATAAGTTGTTAATGGAAAATCTTGTGAGGTAGGCAGATGAGAAATACGGCAGCGTCTCAGAAGAGGGATGCGCATGCGCTAACAAATAAGTCGTTCATTTTTCTGGAGAAGCGAAGAAGTGTCAATAGACGCCTACTTAATTTGTTTTCTCGGATTGCGTTACGTCAAAACTCTCGTGTTAAAATACTGTCCGTTGACACTGATTCGAATACTAGCTTGCCTAAAATCGCCGTAAAAAAATGGGCGATGCCTCTATCTTCATCGTAAAAAAGTGGCTTTGAAAAAGACGAAATGAATATTTGATAGGAAGATTGTGGAAATGGGCGAAATATATCTAAGGAATAAATGATTTCTGAATATTTATAACATGTATTTGCAAGATTTGCCTTGATAAAGTCCCTCAGAGGAGACTAAACATATGCGTTCCTTTTGTCTTTTTTATATTGGCCTTTTACGCTATCTGAAATTTTTACACACACACACACACATATATATATATATATATATATATATATATATATATAGTCTTAAGGTATGCTATATTTATGGGATAAAGTGATCAATATCAGAAATAGAGCGTGTGTAAATATAAGTGAACATTGAATTCATCACAAGTGTTGACTTCAATGTTCCTTATATATATATATATATATATATATATATATATATATATATATATATATTGTTATGGGATCTTACCCATAATAATAATAATGGACTATTCAATACTTAATAAATACTGAGCCTCAGGGTAGGCAAGTCAGATGGAGTAGTTCAAGTCGAGTCAGAATCGAGTCAGAGGCAGTCCGAAAAGAGTCGCGTTCAGACAATTACTGCAAGACATTGGAATAGAGATACTGGTCGAGAAAAAGAATTATCGGCCCGGTGTTCAAAGTGTAGTCTCTAGCTAAACCTGATTAATATACTAACAAGCTTCTACTTCTCTGTATATTCCTGTTTGTGGATATATCTGTGTTACGGGCCACATCTGTGTTCGCGTTCTTCTTTATTGATAAATACCTCTGGACTATCTGTGTTCGCGTGGTTCTTTATTGGTTCTACGGACTATCACAGTGGTACATAACCGGACTATATATATATATATATATATATATATATATATATATATATATATATATATATATATATAAACACGTCTTGTTAAATTTAGCCAACAAAGTCTACTTATTTTTTTTATTATATTTGCCAATATATTTTTTATTGTATATTTCCAATATAAACTGTACAAAGTTCATGTTTTGGCTCTGGAACCAAGCTAAATCTACCGGATCGCATAAAAAAGATTATTTTTTTATCATTTCAAGGCGATAATGCCACTAGGGTGCAGAAGTTTACAAGGAGAGAAAGAGAAGAAGACTTTAGTAAGAAGTGAGAAAAAAGACAATACAGGAACAGGTTTTAAGAGGACAGAATATGGAGATTTATGTTGCATTTGACTTTATGAAGATTGTAGGTGGCAAAATAGGAAGAGACTTCCACAAGTAAGAATAGCGAGTAAAGACAATGTCAAGACAGAAGTAGCACGCTTAAATTTATGCAATCGAGGCACTGACGGAAAAAGGTTCATCAGATGAAAATATTTCCTATGAAAAATATTTGTAGAAAAGTCATTAGTAAGCCACGTCACGTCGGTGAGAAAGTGACTGAAGACGAGATGCCAGATCAGAATCAATTACATTATAGGTCATTCTTTAAGAATGTGTCAAGAAACTTTAGACCTACTGCAGGATTTCCAGGCCCGATATGGCAGCAGTATTCAATGCACATACGAATACGTGCAAGGTGGATTCTCTTGAAAAAAAATTGTCTGACACGACACAGTGAACCTGGCAGCCAACCTAGCAATTGATTCAACATAGTACTTTATGTTATATTCTTCTCCCCCAAAGTTTCTCTTCTGGAACCTAGTATTAGCCATGGTAATGGCAGGCAAATGAGATCTGTAAAGAAAAGGCTTTTGAAGCGGATACATTACAGGGATAAAGTTACTACCACGGCCTGAAGATCGCATTGAAACGTGTAACTGACATCCACTATGTAATGTTGACTCGAATATCCACTCTCACACATACACTATATATATATATATATATATATATATATATATATATATATATATATATATATATTGTGTATGTATATATATATAAATTGTGTATGCATGTATATATATATATTGTGTATGTATGTATATATATATATATATATATATATATATATATATATATATATATACATACATCTTTAAATATATATATATATATCTTTAAATATATATATATATATATATATATATATATATATATATATATATATATATGTATATATGTGTGATAAAGATAAATAGATAGTCAAATGATAGTTTAAGGCGTAAAACTGGCAGTCATCATGCAGTGTTGTGTTCTATATCCACAAACGCTTAATCCTCGATACATAGCATTTTCACCTGTAAATATAACAAATCTTAAACAAAATACACATACATATGTATATGTGTGTGTGCGTTTGTATGTGTGTGTGCGTGTGCGCGCGAGCATGTGTGTTAGCTTTTTTGATAAATACAAGTTATGTTAAATTAAATATTATCCAAATATATATATATATATATATATATATATATATATATATATATATATACAGAGAGAGAGAGTGGGTGTGTATAACTAGGTTGTCAAATGATAGTTTGAGGCATAAAACTGGCAGTTGCCATTCACTGTTGTGTTCTATATCCACAAACGCTTAATCCTCGATACTAAGCATTTTCACCCGTCAATATAGCAAATTTTAAACAACATACACATACATATTTGTGTGTGTATGTGCGCGCGCATGTGTGTTAGCTTTTTTGATAAATTAAATATTATCAAAGTATACATTCAATTTGAAGGAAAGGTAAATCTGATTCGTATTTCTAGTTTTCCGGAGGCATTAATTATTTCAGTTGTTAAATAATAATAATAATAATAATAGTAGTAATAATAATAATAATAATAATAATAATAATAATAATAATAATAATCTCCATCTACAAGTGGGAATTGTGTGTGATAAATTATTAATTCGTTCTTCTAATAAAGTCGAAATATCTCGATGCAATCCCGCGAGATCAATTAAATTTTTGTCAAGCTGAATTCATATTAAATATTCGATCAAATATAAAAAGAAAACAAAATGAAGCTACAAATGACAGAATGCGAATCCTTCAAGTGAACCGTTCAACTCTTGGAAATATATTCCACTTCGCAGTTAATAATGGAAAGAAAAGCGTTGGTCTGAAATCTGTCAGCATTGCTAACTCGAAATCTTCGCTGCTTTTTACAAAATAAGAAAAAGAGAGTAAATATTTCAATTTTACAAATATTTCTTCTTCTTTTAGCTATTAAAAAAATGGGAAAAATTTAGTCTCAATTTGACGTAAATTAAAACTATATTTCTTTCTCTCTCACACCTTCTGTTTCTCCATTTTTTTGTCTCTTTTACTTTCTTTCTTCTGTTATTTTTAAACTCTTATAGTTGTCTTTTTTTTCTTTTTCCTATCTTTTTATAGTATGCGTCTCACCTTAGATGATGTGGATATACACTTTGCACGTAGTGGCTTTTAGGTGGATACGCAAGTGGTGTATTTGGAAGGAATAATCCGGGAACAGTGTTCGAATTCCACTCAGAATTGTCACATTCACTTACGCGCAAATACCCTTGAGAAAGGTATAAATCTAACTCGATGCCCCATCTATGGGTAAAACAGTAGGACTATTGTTTGCAAAATTATTGTTTTACAAAAAAAATGTTACTGCATTATTCACTCTCAAAATTATTATTCTTACAATCCAAAACATGTTTTGAATTTAAATAACCCACAAAAGTTGACAATCCGTAAAATAATCAATCAAGTGTTTGCTTCAGAGAAATCACGTGCAGGGTTAACCAGTTCAGATCCACGAGATCAGCCCAGATGTGCGCATACGATAAAAATCGTATAAATGATGAGTAGATATACAAACACTGAGACTATAGACAGCAAGGGAATACCTTACATCGCACACGAGAATGTAAGGTCCACATTCGGAGTCCAATGTTGAATAAATTGTAATGTTATGTATGAGAATTGTAATTTTGTGTTCCCATTAAAATGTAAGGCTATAATATTACACTTTATTCCATGTCTTCTCACTGTTAATTTCATGGCCTATTCAGTCTGTTCTTTTTCGTTTATCCGCTTCTCTCACGCTCTTTCTTTCTTTCTTTCTTTCTTTCTATCTCATTCTTTCTCTCTTTCTCTTTCTTTCTATCTATCTATCTCTCTATCATTTTTTCTCTCTCTTTCTCCGTCCTGGGTATGACGATAAACTATATCCGAGTTCTGGGTAAGACGATAAATTACGTCTGACAGCAAGGCCTCTGGTCAGGAGGTTTTAAGGAGCATGGATCCACCTCTTAATTGCTGGTGTTCCCAGGTTCACCCTGACCCGGGGTGGTAGCACCTTTTAGGGTCTCAGGTATGGGTAAATAGTTAACCCCCAAATTGGGGTCAAAACACTACGAAAGTGTAAAAATAGGTTTTTATACCAGAAATACTTTTTAAAAATTATTGCCAGCAATAATTTTGAAAAAAAATTATTACCAACAATATATTTTTGAAAAAATATTACCAGAAATAAAATCTTATCGGCATTAATTAGGCCATTGAGCTTGATATTCCCGTAAAACAAAAACAAAACAAGCCAAGATATATATATATATATATATATATATATATATATATATATATATATATATATATATATATATATATATATATATATATATATATCTCTCTCTCTCTCTCTCTCTCTCTCTCTCTCTCTCTCTCTCTCTCTCTCTCTCTCTCTCTCAGTAAATTCATGCAATAATGAATTAATAAACATGCAGGAGTTCCTCACACAATAATCTTTTTGAAATTAGTTAATCAGCAACCTTTTTAATTTTTAAGGACCATTTCGTCCCTCACCTTTGTTTCATACATCTATAAAAATTCCTCCTGACGGAGGGGAGGAATTTTATCTTAGCGAAGTGTAGTTTTAAAAAAGTCTATTAATCCACAATTTTACCAGCAGTGTAAAAATAATATTAGCAAATTCAACTAAAAACAATATTATCAGTGAACAACTTCAGATTTTAAAGTATAAAACATTAAATTTCGAATTCCCGTTTTCAAATCTTACGTCTAGAAGTTAAAGTTCAACTTAAATGTCCGTACTCTGACTTCTGAATCTAAATATTCTGAGGACTTTTTCTTGTTCTATGTGCCGTGGCCCTTCAGAACGTATGCGATCATGGCTCTCCACAGTGTCCTGTCCTTTGTCCTGTCCTCTTCATAAATGTTGTCTTATTGTTATCTCTCCTAAAGCTTGCTCCGCCATTGATTTACTCAAGCTCCCTAGATAAGATATGCGTTATTTTTTTCCACCCCTTTGCCTTCAATCTATCCTGTGATAACCAAATTTTCCAAGCCATCTTTCTTCATTATATGCCCTAAAAATTTCAACTGTGCCTTACTGATGTTGAATATTAGTGTCCTCTTCGCTTTCATTATCTCTAAATCTTAGTCATTGCTCACATGACCGGTCCATATATTTCTATAGAAGCACATTTCTGTTATTTCAAATTTCTCCTTCCTTTGTGTGGAGGTATTGCCCAGCATTCACTGCCATATTGGATGACTGACCCTCTGTTATAATCACAAGGAACTAGAAAAAATATAAATTTTAATTTTTAAATTGAAGTTTCTGAGCAATTACTATCGATATAATACCACCTCTATGTTAACCAAGTACTTATAATATTTGATTTTACAGTTTTAAACAGACCGCCTACCGACTGTTTAATTTTCACTAAGAAAAACCTACTATAGTGACGTTGATTTACACGGAGTACTCGTGACATTTAGCTGCTCTAAACATCACGCCTGCTTGGATGGATATAGTTGCATAATTCTCACAGGGACTAGACTTTGAGATCGAACTCAGTCCAAAAGACAGGATTTTGAATACTTGTTTATTTAGGGCTATTATTGAATGAAGGAGGCACGGTGAAGTAATGGATAACCCTTAGGATTGAGGAATCGGAGAGCCGTTCGAATTTCAGTCAAATTCATTACATTCACTTACGTGCCCTTGAAAAAAGGTATGAATCCACTTCTTCTCAATTCTATGGGCAAATAGCAGGACAGACCAGGTTCTATAGCCTTGGATGGCAACTGGTCTACCGCAAAAAGAAATGGCAACCTATTGCTGGAAAAAATCTGCCTCGTCAGTCATGTATCGAAAGGTACATGATCGCCCAAGCGTGTATCATGCATGGCAAATAACTGACTGAGGCCATCTTCACTTTGAAATTTGGAGCAACAAAATCTTTCTTCTGGATGTTTCTCCATTTGGCCATGTGATTGATTAACCTCAAGGAATAAACATCTCAATTAAAATTCTAAACAAATTTCAGTTAAAAACTGTCTCAGAGGATTTTAAATCTTATTCTCAGTCTGTGTATAGACAATATGTCTTCTCACACACACACACACGCACACACACACACTCTCTCTCTCTCTCTCTCTCTCTCTCTCTCTCTCTCTCTCTCTTTCTCTCCTTCTCTCTCTCTGTTTTGAATCTTTTTCAATTTTGAGTTACGTCCTCTCTCTGGAGTTTCATTTTTTTTTTTTGCCTGTCTCTCAGGCTTTCATGGATTTTGAGTTTTCTCCCTCCCTCGGGAGGTTGAGTCTTGACCGTCTGTATTCTGAGTGTTCTATTCTCTGTGGATTTCGTGTCTTACCTTCTGTCTGGAATTTAAAATTTGTCAACCTTGGTGCCAGTTGCCCAGACTCGTAGCATTCTTAAAATGAAATCTCTTTCAAAACTGATCACATATATATACAAGCAACATTTATTAACCATAAAAAAACAAATTAAATTCTCCCGTCCGTTGTGCAATTAATCTCGCAGACTAATTCTACTGAAATTACTCTGTTCAGCATTTGGATGTTCTGCACTTGTAACTGTGTGTCGTACTAAGAGAAACTTATTTAATAGCAGTTGTTTCGCATAAAGAACATGCGCTATTTCATCAGTGTTTCTCCATGTCCTAAATATAAATACCGCATTTGATGGTTCATAAATCCTTGTTTTTTTCCTGCCAAAATGAGACAGAATTCGGTTGTTAAATGAGGAGTGCTTGTATTTGAAAACAATTTCCTTATTAACTTTATTTTTATTACTTGATTCTTTTCTGTGTACACAGTCTGCACTTTTATTAATAGCAGTTGTTTTTTCACAATGTTTCACTTAATGTTTACCTATTTCTTCAACTGTATCGACAACATTAAATATTTTTATATCCCCCTTGTCACATAAACAATGTTTTGTACACGTTATTTGAGATAGCCACGCATTCTTTCAGTATATTGTCCACATAACCCAATTTAGTATTAAGGAAATATCATAGGAAGTAACGTAGCTTCTTTTTATAATCATAAATCATTTCCATAGATAAGTTACAGAGTTATTGCACAAAAAGTTGTCTCTATTTGTCATGAAGAATTTTGCTTCGCCTCCTGACAGCTACTAGGGGAAATTTTCCAAAACAGAAACCACTGCAGGATTTTCGGCTAAAGCGCTTTGCAATTCAGCAAACAAAACTGATGGGCCGACCATGCAAGACATCTTTATCTAATACTCAGGAAGGAAAGGAAAAATACGGATTGAAAAGAAAGGCGAATTCTTGGCTGAAGAACTTTCAGTGCCGACTTTGCGTTATCCAGTGCATGACAATAGAAAGCATTATCTGTTTCGATATTGAACAATGTAATCAAACCGAACCTGATATATCAACACAAGATCAATAACGGAAATTTGTTGGATGCAGGAAGTTTACATGATAGTTTGTTGTCTATAATATTGAAGAGAATTTTGTAATATGAAATAATAAGCTAAAAAAAAGTTTGTTTTTTTTTATATTGCGATGGAATTATAGAGAGAAAGACTGTAAAAGGGTTATTCTTTTTTGTTAGAACGATATTCGCTTAAGCGAGCGACCGCAAGAACAATTTCCTAAACAGATGTCGGTTCAATTTCCGGACTTCAACCTTTTCCTTCGTGATAACAAGTGAAATCGATGAATGGACTTACACGAAGAACTTGGCGCCTCTGAAAGTTAAAGGAAGGCATGCAAGAAAAGAGATATATAGAAGCTGCGTGTTATTATTTTCTAAGCCTAACCTTGTTTGGTACAAGGTCACAAGCATGAGGTACACATTATGGATCGAGCAAACTACTTATGAACAACCACACGAGATTACACTACACCGCGGCGTTCTGAAAGCTGCTTGTCCAAGCGAGATAATCAATCATGATAACAAGATTGATACTGGACTTCGAAACCAAACATCGCAATCAGAGCACGTTGGTCAGTTGGCAGTAGAGCGATATATTAGATTTTCCCGGCGTACGATGCTTAAATTGAATTGTGGGAACATGAAAGAAAATTTCCTGAGAACCATCAAAATAGATGTATCACAAATATGTTCTTTTTTCATTTTTATAAAGTTTTCATTTTAGATATTAAAATAAAAAAAACACGAGATTGTAAAAGTATTGTTGGGTCGTGGCACAATAGTAAAAATAAGAAAATCAAGTCGAAGTTGGTTTAAAGAACAAGTATATTTAACATCACAGATACAAAGGTAGGAAACGGGTACTACTCAGCTAGGCAGTTGTAGTACTGTCGCTGCTTACACCGGGTAGGTATTACTGGCACTATATATAGTGAGAACCGGTGTAATTCCCTTGTGTTAGAGGCCGGTGCAACAAGTATTTACGAAGCTTTGCCAATGAACACAAGTGCCCAATGTTGATTGTACTCCCTGAAGTAGTAGTGATCTGTGAGATTAACCTCCTGACAATCATTGCCACACGGAGGTACCAAGAAAGGGAACAGTATATTTTATATTAGTGTAATATGTGTCTCAACCCAGACCATACCAGAATTAACTTGGCACTCAGATAAGTCAAGTGCAAGAAGCATCTGGAGATGACCTCATTGAACAGCGAAGCTACACTAGGAAGCGCGAGTGTGAAAGAAAATCGAACGACAGCTATCTCAGTGTCAATGGGGTAGTCACTTTTATATCGCAGAACCGAATATAAGGTCCACATTCATATGCGGTACTGGGATCGCTCACACATACACTAGCTGACAGTAACTGACGAAGACTAGAGTGAAATAAAATGTAATGTTACTTATGAGCGTTTCAGTCTCATGTTTTCAATTATAATATACAATTATATTTCATTACATCAGAAAAACGACAACTGCGTCTTTTGCGCGTCTCTAAAGTGATATTCTTACTCCGTGTTTAATATGCTCAGGAAACAGTGAAATAAATGACAGGAAAATAACTCTGGGACATCCACATATATTAAATGATACGGGAAATTTAATCGCCTAATTTCAAATTCTGGTTGTGGCGGTAGAGTTCACTTCGCACTAATACCCTTAGGAAAAGCATGGATCCATCTGTTCTCTTCCCACAACCTGTGGATAAAATAAACAGTGTTCTCTAATTTTGGTAGAGCAGCAAGTCTAGAGAAAAGGCAGCACTGAATTTAAACCCTCATCAACCCATCATATAGACAGTGAAAAAGGCAGATAATGTACTGAGATAGTGGCTGATATAAACGTGTATGTGAGTAACATTTTTCTACGTCACCAGAATAGTCTACTACACAAAGATGAGCAGTTCACACATATATATATAGTTTGATTCCTTCTGATGACGTAACAGAAATTATATTTTCTGTTATTTTAAGCTTCAGAAATAAAATGCAATATTTTATTTATGTTTTAAATTATTTTCAGCTAACAGTCTAGAGCCAATCTATATATATGTCATACAGGAATAAAGTGACGCTGCCGAATCTTGGGTATCTACCCACCACCCCACGAGGGTTGCATGTGGCACAAGGCCGAGTTTAACGTGGGTTTCCCGAGCCCGTAGGTTCGGCCAAAAAATGCCCGTAGAACCCGTATAAACGGGATCGGGTTGGTCAACTTCCCCGAACGAGGCTCTGCCCTTCGGCGGAGCCTCGTCCGGGTTCCTCTCTGCTCAGAGGCAGAGAGTTCGACCGTCAAGCTGAGAAGCTCGGCTTGATTCGGCCGAATCTTGGGTTTGAACACGGATCGCCAGAGAGCAAGCACAGTTGGCCTCATCTTGAAATAATTAGATCACGTGACGGGTAAAGGATATATATATATATATATATATATATATATATATATATATATATATAGAATTTGCGCGTCGTCTAACTTAGTATTGTTAGAAGGCGTTACTATCATTGTATCTGTGATTCACAAAGTCTCTCCTACAAACGGGCATTACAAAAATATAATCCCTTGTTTGTGGAACTATCTTGCGGCTTCTTGCTTTTCTGTCAACTACGATCTTCAAAAATTGAAATCCAACATCAGTTGTGTCCTTGAATCCAGTTCTTTTGTGCCCTTTCGCCTCAATAATATTTTGGCAGATTCTCTCAGTGACCGCTTGCCTCTTAAAAGCTTCATCGCTTTGCTTTATCGCCTTTTCAAAACAAAACAAAAAACATAATCGACATAATCACCTTCCTTGGCAATATGTCAAATTTATTGGTAAACGTTAATTATATGCATTATTATGCGTTATACAGTGGGTATTTCGGAACAAAATTCATCTAAATCCGTTTCAGGCTACGGACTTAATGTTTTACACATGATTCAACCTCGTATTGAATATGCGTGTAAAACGATAGATATTCAGTAATTCTGGCTTTGTTTGGATCAAAACCAACAAAATAACGAATGAGAATCTACCCCTTTAAATTAGAATGGTCAAAATGAATCGCGTGAACCTTCATTCTACAGCAGACACTGTCGCTTTTCTATCTTGTGATTATTCCTTACAGCACAAGGTATAATTGCAGAAAAATACCAATACGCTATCATCTTTCGAATATAATTTAACCGAAAATACAGGAGTAATGCTAAAATTCAAGAAATTGAGACCTAGTTTTTTCTTGTAATATATTTCAATAACAACGAATACGAAAAAATTATACTATGTGACGTATTTGAATTCAATCCCTAATACTTCATCTGAAGGTTGACACTCGAACAATTTAAAACAGGAACTTTTATAATATTATTATTATTGTGCTTGGTATAATCTGGCCATGTCTAATAATGCTGCTTTCGCTGGTTCCCAGACTCATTGAATTTAAGCGTTCAACTAGGCTGGCATCTCGCTCTCACCCTTTCACTGTCAAAACTGCTAAATGTAGCCGTCTCTTCTCTAATAGCTCCATGTCTCGCACTTCTCGCCTGTGGAACTCCCTCCCCTTTTCCTGTTTCCCTGATAGCTATAATCTCCAACTATCGACGTCTCCAGATGTCTTGATCTATCCCCTATCCTTCTCTTCATCCTTTCCTCTGTCAATCCTCTTTGTTCTCTCTCCAAATCTTCCGCAACCCCCTCCATGCTAGTGGCTTCCCGCCTTGCTTGGGGTGAAACGCTTTAAAAAATCACGGACTGGGTACCCTGGTATTATATGGTCAACAGTTTCATCAAATTCATACTGCAGCAGAGGAAGATTCAGGATATTGGCCATCTTAAGTATCTGTTACATCTAAGGGGGATTCGTATTTTTCGGCATTGTTTAATGATGGTAGTATTCATAGTACACTCATGCTTAACTGCAGCCTTCGGGTACTTAACTCATGTCGTTTTTAAGTATTTTACTGGGCCTGTAATTGATGTTTTAAAAGACATCAATTCATACCATATCACTAAAACTTCATTTTATATCGCCAACGTAGTAAGTAAAAATGGGTATTGCCAGCGAGTTTATTGTGTCTATTCTGTTCAATTAATTCAGTTCTGAATTACCAAAATGCACTCTGCGGTAGTATTCTTTTCTCATCTTTTCCTTCATTTTTGAGTGCTGTATGTCATTTCCTTCTTGAATCAGTCAGTATTTATAAAATTTCTCTTATTGTAGGTCCCTGGTGGAAGCGTTGATGTTTAACATTATTACATTAGTAAATTTGATATAATTGCCCTGCTTTAAATGTTGCCTTGGTACACTTAAATAAATGCCAATCTGATACCGTTGCAACCTAGAAAGGGTTATTGAATGAGGAATAACTAAAATGGAGGTTGGGAATGAAATAGTAATCTTTATAACATCAAGAAAATACAATACTCGCCAGCGGCGTGAAGTAGGTAAACCACTGCTAGTGGTGGACTACTTAGACAACATATTACTCCCACTTACAATAGTGTCCAACGTATTTATAAGGATTGGGACATACCCATTAGTGTTCATAGGTAAGGTATATAACTCTCTCTCTCTCTCTCTCTCTCTCTCTCTCTCTCTCTCTCTCTCTCTCTCTCGTTTCAGCAAACAGGTAAGTTAAACCTTTACTTAACCACAATTGTGATGTCTCAGGATTATTAATGATCTCGGTGTAGATATCACTTAGTATATTATAGATACCTGGTAAAGAGTGCAGACAAAAGTTTGGAAATTTGTCTATCCCAGGGTATTTTCACTTCTTGGATTTTACTAGAGCTGCTCTAAATTCCTCCGCAGTGATGTCTGACCAATCTTGTGTTTCAACATTATTGGTCATAGCTTCTTGGTCATCTGTTCAGTGTGCATCCGCGTTAAAGCGTCTAGGTTCGACACAGATGTTTTTCTGTGAGTTTTCTATTGAATTATTATATGGTGGTGGGTTGTCAACTTTAATGTTACTCTTATCAAATTCTCGTTAAAACCGCTTTTTTATTATTATTATTATTATTATTATATGCAATTTGGACCAGCATACTCATCTAGGTGGTTATATTCACCACTCTGTTAAAATCGAATGAATACAATCTATCTCAATGGGTTAAATGAAGTGTTTGATTCGAAATTCCAAGGAGTCTATCCAAGACGAAAACAGAAAGCTGAGGATGACAAAGTCCGAAACGTTGTACGCATAACAACCAAGATGAACACACTAGTCCGAATTCTTCAATGTACCATGTCTCTTCACGACGTGAGCAATTATAGCTCTCCACGACTTCTTACTCTTTGCAGCTCTTATCAAGGTTTGCCAATTTTTACTATTCTTCCCATTCTCCTTCCTGTCATCCATAAACACGAGTTCATTAGGTAGATTAAATGCTGTTTACCTCTGTCCATCTTACCTTCAATACATCCCGTGAGTGTCTAATTGTGTAAGTCTTACACTATTTACATTATTCGGACTATTGTTCTCATCTTTGTCGCCATATTTATTACAACGTTTCGGCCGTTGTACACTCCGGCCTTCTTCAGGTGGTTGGAATGTCGAACTGAACCATTTATTTCGCTCAATTGGGTAGACTGTTCTAGTTCTACGTGCCATGTCTAATGGATTTTAGTTATCAGTTATCTCCTGTTAATTCCCCTCTCCAAGTTCTCCACCGCCTTAACCAGGTATTGAACTCACACTCTTTGGGTCCTGTCACTGGATCTAACTAACGCCTTTATCTACTGTGCCATGTGTCTTTGGGGACTAACTGACATCCATTAGACATGGCACGTGAAACTAGAACAGTCTACCCCAGTGAGCGAAATAAACGGTTCAGTTCGACATTCCAACCACCTGAAGAAGGCCAGAGCGTACAACGACCGAAACGTTGTAATACATATGGCGACAAAGATGAGGACAATAGTTCGAATAATATAAATAGTGTACATAATACCTCATCTCAGAAATATAGACAGATACTGTGTAAGTCTTCTTTTCTCATTATATGTCCATGAAATTTCCACTGTTGCTTTCTAAGTATAAGCGTCCTTTTTGTTTCCTTTTTCCTTAAAACATTCTCGCTTTTACATGTGCTCTGTCAATAGTATTCTCAGTATCATTCTATAGAAACATATTTCTTTTGCCTATGTCTCCTCTTTATCTGTGAGGAAAATGTCCAGCATTCACTGTCATATCGGAGAATTGATATTACATAACAATTAAACACTCTTTGATTTGTTTCCAACGAACTTTTCTTGCTTCTTAATACTTTGTTTTACATTTGGAAGGTATGCTTCATCATTCCAGTGCGCTTTCGCATTAGAAATGCACATAATGATAAGTTCTCATCTGAAAAGTACTGACACCATGTCTGTATTATTGTTACACTAACTTCTGCCAGTTCTTCTGTTTATTTTGAAAACCACAACATACACACGTCCTGGGTATGAGGATAAACTACATCCGCGTCCTGGGTAAAACGATAAACTATGTCCAACACCAAGGCCTCTAATCAGGAGGAGTGTGGAACCACCTCTTAATTGCTGGTATTCCTAGGTCCACCCTGACCCGGGGTGGTAGCACCAGCTCTGGGCAATTAGTTAACCCCGAAACTGAGGTAAAAAATCATTATAAAAGTGTAAAAATAGGATTTAATACCAGAAATAGTTTATAAAAAAATGTTATTACCAGCAATAGGTTTTTGAAGAAAAAAATTATTACCAGCAATACTTTTTGAAAAAAAAAAAAAAAATTACAAGCGATACAATTTTGAAGAAAAAATATTACCAGAAATAGATTTTTGAAGGAAAAAAATTTACCCACATTACATTTGAAAAAGAAAATTATATCAGCAATAAAATTCTTGTCGGCATTAGATAACCCATTGAGGTAAAATCTTTACCGTAAAACAAAACAAACCAAACCAAAGCGAACACAACCTACACAAGAAGAGTTTGTTTTCGGTGTTGATAAACAGTAACCATGAGAGATGTTTCCTATTTTTGTTCATTTGGACACATGTTTGAGATCTCTACTTCAGACTCAACAACAATCGTTCAGTTTAGTCGTTTGTTTATGTAATAATATTATCGCCATGCTTAAGAGCTACAACTTGTAATGAATCGGAACATTGTCTTATCATGAAAGAAGGTTGATGTATCTACCAGGAGCCATTATTCACTGCCTATTTGGAAGTTTGTGTCAAGAGATCTGGCAAGGACGTGTTACCAAAGGTCGAGTATTTCAAGTGTTTGACAGGTGTGTACAGCGATGGGGACTTCTGTTATAAGCGAATGCCATTTGGCACGATTCCATTTCAACCACAAAGGAATTCCCAGCTCTTTTCATTACAGAGATGTTAATCCCGCCCCATCGAGAACATGTGTATCCGAATATATATTAGTTTAAGTTGATTGTATTATTTTATGTTCTTGAATACGATATTTCAAAAGTTCCCTATTATAAACCTTAAATCGGTATAATAACAACACCCAAGAATGGTCAGTCAATATAGATTTTTATACTGGAATTTATCCTTAAGAAGGCCTGAGAGCCATTCAAGCCAGAGGGTTATTATTAAAATTAAGATAGCGGAAATAAGGAGGAAAGATACCGAATTACCCATAACTTGAAGAAGTCAAGATTGAAGTGCTACAGGAATCACCGACGCAAGTGTCTACTCCCAACACAAAAAAAAATTGCAGTTCTTGAGTAATTCGCTGTTTGAAGGATAATTCCTCTTAAATTTAATCCATAGATGTGAGAGAAGAAAAGATAGATGCATGCCTTTCCCAAAGGTATGAGCGCTGAATGAATAGGCCGGATTTGAAATTTGATCACTGCTTGCAGATAAAAATAACTGTTACGCCACTGGAATATCCGAAATATAGCTTAACTTTCCTGGAAAGTCTTAGAAAAAAAATTAGCTAACTACATAACAGGATATATAATTATTGATCCACAATTTCATTGCATTTACGTACAGATATCTACAGTGTACCCAGTAAAAAAAGCGGCAAATTTATTCTTCGAGAAATTACACCAACTCTAATTGGTCCACCTCAGTGACCCTCTAAAAGTCCAGATCTGAATGATATGGATTACTGTATCTCACTTGCAAAATCGTCTTTGTAACATCGTTGATATTGATTCATTGAAGTGGAACTTAACTGAACCTTAAAATTAAATTCCGCTAGACACTATCCGCAAAGCTACTGCCTCCTGCTTATCACGCTTTCAACTTTGTGTTGAAGATTGAAGCAAACATTTCAAAGATCTACGATGATTGTTCAGTTTGCGCATGAATCATAATCTATATGATAAATGCGGATGTCAGTGTGTCACTGTATCACACTCTTTCAATTTTACTCCTAGAGGCCATAGTCCGGCATATCATACCATTTTGGCATCAGACCGACTCCGTGAGCAAATTAAAAACATTCCGGATCGGATCCGGACGCGGAATCCTGAAATTTTGGATTCCCAAGTTTTCATTACTGTGATTATTTTCGGAATTCGCCATATTGGCTTCTGCTGCTAAAACAATTAAAGGGACACAACTCACTAACTAACTTTCAGTAGCTCATGTTCAAATGAAAAAAAACCACTGTTCTCAAATTATAGCATTTCAAAATAAAATTGTCCGTGTTTTCAACTTTACTTCTAGAGGCCGTAGCCCAACATATCATACTATTTTGGAATCAGATCAACTCCGTGAGAACATTAAAAATATTCTGGGTCGGATCTGGACCTAAAATCCTGAAATTTTGGATTCCTAACTTTTCATTACTGTGATTGTTTTCGACGATTTTTTACGTAATTTTTATGCGACGAAATTTTTTACGATAACAATTTTTACAACATGGGAATAAATTTGGGAATAATCGTAATTAATTGCGGAGTCCAGCAAAAGTCATCCATGAAATAAAAATAATTGTTTGTATGGAAAGTAAGGACCTACGTAGATCAAATTGTCTTTAAATTCAGTGATGGCAGAAGAATTATCGTTGAACTTTTAAAAGGTAAGCTTAAATATTAATGCAATACTTAAATACAGTGACAATTTTTAATACTTCTGTAATTTATTGTTAACTATCGCATCTTCTCCTCCCTACCTATTGGGATGAAGGCCCAATCAAGATCCCTCGACAGAAGCTAGCATAAACGCCTCCCAATAGAGCGACTTTTAAGCTAGCAGCTAAATAAATTTCATTCTGAAATTAGCGCTGTTTTACTGGGCAACCTGTAGATATTTCTCAATTGAGCTTAGTCTGAGACAAAGACCATACATTAACGAAGGAATCATTGAGAATTTCGCTCTTTACGTTAGCAACGGTCGGTGAGAAAAGCTTTTGTATCTATATTTTCGCTGTTCGTTTCACATTTAAGAGGAAATCAGCTTTTGAATGTTGGCTTATATCCAGGAATGAACGCTGTCAACATCATCGGCATTCATGCAACAATCTCAGTCGGTAAGGATATAGCTAGAAAAAATAGAGCGATATGAAAAAAAGTAAATTAGATCTCTTCAATGTTTTAGATTATTGGTTAATCCTTGTTCAATGGAAGGTCAATAACTTTATTCCAAAAGAATCATTTTTATATCTGCGAACATCAAAGAATACACCGACCAATTCTCTTATAACTTCAAAGATACACATTTACGATAATTGCTTAACTCTTTCTCAAAGTAAAAGTTTCTTTTTTAGAATTTAATAAATTAAAACAAGCTTCTAACGAATATAAAAATCTCCTGATTGAACGACATTTATAGCAGCAGACATTAGAAAATACTTCTACTGTATCCTCTTAATGCAATGATAAGTAACAGTCTGTTAAATGCGTATCTTGTATTCAGGATACCATAAACATTCGTGGTCCATTTAGACAGGAAATAAAATGTTATTACGTTACTAAGGTTAGTTATGTTGCTAAACATTAAAAATAAAACCAGAAAAACTGAAAAATAAATAAAAAAAATATTGTAAATTGATTGAACTTATATGTTAATTTGCACAAGTACGATAAACTGATTTTATTTTGAAAGATATTTTTGCAATATTCAAATATAGAATTAGCGAACGAACTGTATTAAGCATTTAATGCTACAATACACCTTAAACCCAAAAGGCTAGAGATAGATTTTCGGTAGGTATTCTCATACCTTTAATATGACTCATAAAAGAAAAATATCAGTTTCCGCACAGAAATATTCTAAGGTTAATAATTGCATTTTTCATTTCATACAGGAATCACAGCTTTTTTACCTATTTTTTCTTATCTGGATTGTGCGTCTTTCAAAGTAAATAAAATGTTATTGATGGTATTTTATTACGAACCTTTGATGTCAAACTTTATGTCACAAATGATAAGAGATCAAAGTCGATTTTATCGGTTTTTGGGGTTTTTTTTTTCGGGGAGGAAGATTACCAAACAGAAGGGAATCAAATGAGATTAGCTTCCGTAGATAAAAAAGATCTATTATTTCCATATCGAATCTGATAAAGTTTAATCTAAATTACTGACTGCGGAATTAAAAAGTCAGTAGCTTATATGCATATTTAAATTGAGAGTGTATATGCAAACATATATTAATACAGCTTGAACGAAAGTTTTTGTTAATAGCTGATATATATATATATATATATATATATATATATATATATATATATATATATATATAGATAGATAGATAGATAGATAGATAGATAGAGAGAGAGGGGTGCGATAGGTAAATTGTTGCCATTTTATATTTATTAATTTCGCGCATGCCCGTTGTTTTGTTGTTGTTTTTTTAATTTGTCGACTGTATAGTATAGTTGGGTCATTTTGGCAACCTCCATGAAAAAGAAAGCACCATGACGAAATTCACTGGACCAAAATTTTGGAGACGGTATGCTGTACTGTTTGGCATTCGCGACAGAAGCTCTTATACGAACATTTCAGAGTGTTTTTGTGTCAATCTGCTGAAGATTCGGAAACAGATTATTCTAATGGTGATTCCTAAGGTACGGCAGATTGGAAAACTCACTCTGATCGTTCTGATATGAAAAGAACTCCCGTTAGTTGGCGAGGGCCTCAGATTCGACACGGGGGCCTACATCAAGTGCCTAGAGGAGATTGTGCTGGCATGGGTCAAGAAGGTGGCTGTTGGAAGAGTCTATTACTGGAAACAGGACTCTACACTATGCCACACAAGCAAGAAAAACCCGGTCATGTCTGTCAGACAATTTCTGAGACCACATCACCTCTTACATCTGGCTACCTAACTCTCCAAACTGCAACACCCTTGATTATCATGTGTGGTTGCTGTTGAGCCAGGTACCAAGAACACTTTTTGTAGCACCAAAGATGGACTGAAGGCAAAGATTATGGCAGCATCACCAACTTTCACAAAGATCAAAGATGTCAATTACTGTACAATATATTAAGCAATGTCTTATTGCTTAATATATTGTACAGTAATTGTCATCTTTGATAATGGCTTATGTAAGCCGAAAGTTTAGATTGGATTAAAAATATGGATCAATATTGTGATTTTCTTTCTTCGTTTAATGATAATGTTATTAAGCTTATCAGACGTTATGAAAAGAATTTACATACAATAAATAGACAACACTTGTCTATATTATTTAATGAAACATGTATGAATATATATATATATATATATATATATGTGTGTGTGTGTGTGTGTGTTTGTGTGTTTGTGTGTATCTGTGTGTGCGTGTGCAAATATATAGAATATAGGAAAGAACTCGTTAGGTAAATAATCCGAAGTTCTTTAGTATTTTTGTTATTATTTTTAGAAAACAGTGCTCAATACAAAAGTAGAGCCTAAATTATAATTGTTTTTTTAAGAAATATGATTCCTTCCCTACATGACATCTCATGTTTCAAAAAACAGGAGCCAAAAACTTATATATAATTATTAAAATTGAATTGAATTAAAGTATCAAGCTCTGTTTCATCCTCAAGCGAAAATTTTGGAAAGATATATATATATATATATATATATATATATATTATATTGCTTTTGAATATGAATAAGCACTTCCTGTGAGAAACAGAAGATCAAAAACCGGACTCCCCTGTTCTTTTGATTTCATCACTACTTGCAAAAATCAGAATACTTTAATTAAAACATTCGAGCAAGCGTCTTGTCTTTCATAACATGTTATTTTAAATACGTTCAATCCTTGACCTTAGTTCATGTAGTATTTAATATTCGGAACTCTTTTTCGCCAAGAGTGGTTAAATATTTCATTGGCGCATGTTCATATTCGTGGATAAATAGAGACTAACGCTTTTAACTAGAAATGTAGTTTTACACACACGCCATGTATTTATGCATTTGAAAAGAA
This sequence comes from Acanthosepion pharaonis, assembly GCA_903632075.3. Classification (NCBI taxonomy): domain Eukaryota; kingdom Metazoa; phylum Mollusca; class Cephalopoda; order Sepiida; family Sepiidae; genus Acanthosepion; species Acanthosepion pharaonis. The sequence continues at coordinate 938,377 of CAHIKZ030000867.1, read as the reverse complement.
TATAAATTATTTTCTATATAATCTATCAGACCTTTCGTGAACGTTGAATAAGAAAAAAAATGTCTCTGCCTTTTAGATATTGAAAAAAATATGTATAATAAAATAATAACTCAACAACTGTTTATACATTCTATAAAAATTTATTCTAGCGTAGACGAAAAAGTCTGAACTATTTTTTTCTTTTTTTTTTCTACTCTGTCTTTTCAGTCATCTACATCGAGACACAAAGATTGAAATATTTGAGTAAATATAAAATCGATGAATGATCAAATCAAAATGTTTGAAATTGAATATTTCTCTCGAATATCAATTTTAGCGACATTGCCTGAAGACTTAGTTCATTTTGTTGCTGCATAAGCGTTCAAATATCATGGATTTGCAGACTTTTCACATTAAATATGAAAAGATAAAAATATAAAGAAAATGCCAAAGACGCTTTCAGGTAGAGCTGGTTTACGAAAATAGAAACTCAACAACAGCAGCGAACTGAGTCTAAAAATATTGGTTGCTAGGAGACAAATAGAACCCACCCACAACTACAATACTATCATTTAATTTTCATAACGATTAATTAAAATTTTCAAAAAATACATATTGAAAAAAGGTAAGATTAATTTTCTTGCGGAAAAATTTCTTAGTAATTACAGCATGCACATTACTAGCAGTAGATAACAAATGTAGATACAAAATGAAGTATACATATATATATATATATATATATATATATATATATATGAAGAAAAAATTAATTATGTTTTATGAATATGTCCTGAAGATAGTCTACTAGACCGAAACGTCCGACGTTGACATTATATTAACATTAAAACAGCATAATTGCATATTAGGATTTTTGTTTGTTTTTTTCCGTATATTTTTCTTCATACTGTCGAATCTATATCCATATATTTGCTTACATATATATATATATATATATATATATATATATATATATATATATATATATAAGGAGATACGGTGGAGTAGTGGGTAGCAGTTCGCGTTGAGGAATTACGTGCTAATACGCTTGGGAAAGGTATTAATCCTCTTCTTCTCCGTTCAACTATGTTTAAATAGCGGGACGGACTGGGTTCTATAGCCTTGGATGGCAGCTGGTCTAGGAGAATAACTCTGAATTAAAAACCTACGGAGGGTTGTTTAGGAACCTTGTGGCACGTAGTGTACAAGGTCTCCGTATTCGGCCCTTCAAAAAGGTGTGGTTGGTTTTACACAAAGCCTTTACCGCTATAATCAAATCATATGTGCTGTTGTCTGGTTGTCGGTTCCTAGAAACTACGCTATCTGAAATTGTCTTTATAATCTTTGTTTTCTATGCAATGATTTCTTCTACAGTTCCCAGTGTGTGTTTTTCGATTTATACCATTTTGTTCTAAATTCTTTATATCTACTGCATAATCTTTCTTCCTAAGTGTTTTCCTATATTAGGTTGCTTTGTAGGAACAAAAATCAATTGGTTTTGTAAGACTGCTGGCCAAAATCATTAAGCTATGAATACAAAAGCAGAAAATCTCGTGAGACAACAACATTTTCACAGGTAATCAACTTAAGCCAATCAAATTAGACCTTCAACCTTACATATTGTTTTTACAAGGTTCTTTAAAATATTCTTCATTGTGGTTGCATTAGTTTTTAAAAAGAAAAGTATTAACTAAAAACAATAAGAAACTCCAATTTGTCGTATTCAGTATTTATTTTGTTTTCAAACATTGTAAGCTGTTTTAAGATTGTAATAATTTATTTCAAATTGCTTTACTTAGAAATGATTGTGAATTGGAGTGAAAAAACAACAAAAATAAAATTATAGAAATACTAGTCAAAAATAGTTTTTTGATCTTCATTTTTGAACTGCGTTGTTGGATAACGACATGAGAATTGTCATAAGAAATAGTAAAAAATGAGATGAAAGAAGTACTAGTCAAAAAATAATATTTTATTTTTAAAATTTTTTTGCACTCACTCTCATTTGATAGCACTGCAATAGTCGCTTTGACAATTAGCCTGCAAATACAATATCCATGGAACCTGTTTCGGGGTTTTACAGGAGGTCCCTGATGTCGGGGTTCGAAGCGAGGTTAAAGTGAGGATTTCGTATTTTCTAGTCGGGTATGCTCTCAACATTTGTGAAAGTCACTTTACACGATTTTTCTACTCTTATACTCTCTGCCCAGCCTTGTACCTTACTTAAGTAGACTTAATTATTTTCAGTAATATACTTTTGTATTACCCTTAGGGATTTATGCTTTCGAGAGAATCACCTTTAACTAGTAAATCTCTTTTGGATATTAAAACTACATAAATGTGGGGTATTTTTGCTTTTTAGAGGTCAAAAGCTTCGGCCCAACCTCTAGATTTGGAAAAATAGTCTACAATTTAAAAGGCATGTGCCTTTTTATAAATCAGTTTACTATCTCATTTCCCTTTGAAGTGTTTTATCATATATTTAATAATATTAATATTCAATAATAATAATAATATTCAATAATAATAATAATATTCAATAATAATAATTAGTTTTAATCCGTGAAAATTTCACGGTTTTCCCATTTGTAATTTCTAATGAATTTTAATTCCTCGGTTAATCATTGAATAAGCTCATGACAAGTTCTACGACAATCAATTTCCTAGAGAAATTCTCCGATCGCATCGTTAAATATTTGAACTTAACAACTTTTAAAAAATATTGCAATAACAGTCATAAATATGAATGCTGGTCATTATTTTAAGAAGTAAGAGGGTACAAATGAAAAGATTTGAAATTGAAAACATTTTTAATTTCATTGAAACAAACGTTAAATACTTCTATCTTCCCTTCTTCCTTTCATTTTCTCGCTGAAACGAAATAGCGATATAACTTCTCAAGCGATGAAAACGGAATAGTCCATTATTTATGAGGTATTAGCAGGAGACGTTAACTGCTTCCATCTATTGTTCTTTCTTTCTTTCCTGAAACGAATTAGCACCTCTGTATGTCTTTTGTCTTTCCATGCGATAAAAACGGATTAGTCCATTATTAATCAGGTATTGGCAGGACGTAACGTAACGAACTAAGGGAGGCAAAAGCACAATAATAATAATAATAATAATAATGAAATTAAGCCATTAATACATTAAGTTTCCTTTAAAAATTAGCTCTTTTTGTCTGATCTATCCTGCTGATTATTAAATTTTAGATAATCCCCTCTCTAAAAAGAAAAAAGAAAATTTGGACGTCATGCACTACTTGATTAAATAGTTACAGCATCCTAGCTTAGTAGGAGTTAATTCAACCAAATAAAGTATGAAAATGACAACAGGATTGTCTCAAACGTTTGGATTATTGTTTATATTTAAGAGAGAATTACTGTTAACTGAAAAATCTATTTTGTATATAAAACTACTGGAATTTAGGATATTTTTGCATTGTATATATTCCTTTACTTTGGTTTAAATGAAGAGAGATTTTATTCTATTTGTTTAAATATTCAGAATAATTGTTATTGCGTATAATTATCGTTAACAAAAAAAAAACTATATCGCAACAAGTGGCCATTTAGCAAATATCGAATTCACTATACAAATCGACTTTGTTTTCTTAATCATATTCACCCCAAGCACGGTAGTAAAGCAACTAAGACTGTAGGGGTTAATGAGTGTGAAAGAATAAGAAAAAAATGATATATTATCCAGGTGCGAGAATAATAAAAGAGTAATCAAGAAGACCATTGAGATTGCATTTACATATTTGAAGATCAAAGTTAGCTGGAAAGCATAGAGCTGGAAGAGAAAGGAAACTATTAGCTTAAAACTTGTGGACTGGTCCGACAGACGAGCTGGATGATTTTTGTACTAAAGTAGGTACATAAAGTCGTTTATAAGTAGAAGTTTATTATTGCCCGAGCCTAGATCTCTGTCTAGAAGAATGAATTGGCCAACTAATCACTCAGTCGCTTTTACTACCATGAGCCATCGTTGTAAGCCAGTGACGCAGCATTTTATCAAGATATCTGGCGATGGAGCAAAAACACAGAAAGAACTAAACCCATTCTTTTCTCAATATCGTTAGTATCAATTGAAATAATGTCATCTTGAAGGAAATTAAATAATGTCCTCGTGAATGAAAAAGTCGTTGACGTCACATATTGGCGACATAAACGTTGGTACCACAAAATTTCATACCATGAAAAGCCGTATAATTTAAAGAATATTTTTCTATCATAAGTATGTGGATGTATAGTATGAAGGCTTGGTGCCAAACTTATATCTACCAATTTTCAAAGTAGTGTTAGTTTGCCGAAGCAAGACATCGTTCCAGTAACTGACCTTTGAAATAGTTACTTTTACTAGAGAAATTTGAGTGACTGAAGCATTTTTTGTTGCTTTACTTGTTTTCCCAGTCACTACGACAAATATTGACGTTCCATTTCTTTGCGAAAAAAAAAAAGAAAGAAATTTCGGTTTTCTTGAATGCCACTCAAAAGTTCTTTAGTGGCTGCACGCAAGCAAAGTTCAAAAGAAATGACTTAATGCTCTTAGGTTTTACTTCACTAAACACGCCACCCATCATGATAGATAGATAGATAGATAGATAGATAGATAGATAGATAGATAGATAGATAGATAGATGTGACCAGGAAACAAGACTAATATCAATAGACTGATATACATATATATAATGTATAAACAGAATGACGTAGATAAATATTTGCATATATTTCCTGTATATATAATATACACATATGTACGCTAAGATAAATATGTATTCATTTTGAATATAAAAAATTCAAGATTGTCATAGACAAGATGACGTTGGATAAATAAAACAAAGTATTGTACTATAACTTGTCCGATAACATAAGTGTGTAAAATGTTAAATTCACAGCATTTTATAGTATCAACTCTTTTCTTATAATTACGAAAAATATAGCTTATAGTTATATTTTTTCATTGAAAGATTTTCAAACAGTTGACATTAAATCTTGACTCTAATAGATAATTAAAAAACTTTTCTTATGAAAAGAAGGGTATGTTTACGAATGTTAAAAAAAAACAAAAAATGGGAGCTCATAATTAATTTCATAGTTAAAAAATTGTGATATAAAAGAAACATCACATTCCTAAAAATCTATATCTCATCACTGGGTCATATATTGTACACAGTGCTGAAAATATCTAATCTCGACTACAAATTTATGCAACTAACCAAATATCAGAATTTTCTTTTTTATTCTTTCGGGTAGATAACTTTTAGACAACTCATTGTATTTATGGTTTAATATTTGAAAATATATGTATATTTTTTTCTAATTTTTTGATTCCTTTCTTTTTTAATCATTTCACTTGAATCCAGGTGATAAAATCCACTAGGATGCAACTGTTACTGGGACTGAGACAGAGAAGACAATAAAAAGAATTCATAGAGACAGAAGATGGTGATTAATATTGCATTTGAATTTTTGAAGATCTTAGTCGATAGGAAAGCATGAAACCGGAAGCGAGTTCCACAAGAAAGAATTTCTGGAATATTTCTATACCAATTTCTAATTGATTTAACGTTTGATCTCAATATTGCGTTACATGAAGTAATATGTTGTGCGTCTCATTCTTTGTGTTTCATTTGCGGGGACAGTCATCACAAAAAATTACACGTTTTTGCCAACTTACAGTCTTATAAGTAAAGGACGTAAATCAAAGGAACAGATTTGAAATTCTGTTTTCGTTATCAACAGAAAGTTGTTATTGAATGTATTCTTTGATTTGCTTTTGCTGCTACCATTTTGCTGTTTATTCTATGTGTTCCTCCAGCGGTAAAAACCGTATGAAAATGGAAGAGATTTCACACCTGAAGTAGGATACTGAATCGACCAATTAATACAGTACGGTAATAAAAAAAAAACAACTCAGAGAATGAGTTTAACAGTACAGTTTTCTCTTTGAATATCCCTTCTCAAAGATAAAGCCTAAATCCTTTCATTTATTACCTTTCTTTTATGAAAAAAAAAAAGAAAACTTGGAGAAGGTATTTGCTGATTAAACAAAAAGTATTCTATTTCGTCATTAAAGGTGTATAGATTTCAAATCTTTAACTTGTTTACCTGAAAACATCGGATGTACGAGTGAAATAAATATACATTTTTGTGCGGTTACATTCTCTAAAATATTTTACTGATAAATCTTCTTCAGGATATAGGAGATTGTGGCTCTCCACAACTTCCTTTGTATCTCTATGTAAGATTTGTTTTGTTTTTTTTCACCATCACTACAAATCCCTATTCTTCCATCCATTTTCTCAAACTTGTTAGGTAGGTAACTCGCTTTTTCCCCGCTGTCTCTCTTGTCTTGTATATGTCCTGTGAGTATCAGATTCTCCAATCGTTCTTTCCAAATGTCGCGTCCTAGAAATTTCAACAGTCGCTTTCTAATTCAAAGTATAAGTGTCATTTTCTTAAAACTTCCTCGTCGATCACATGGTTTGCCAATGATATTCTTAGAATCCTTCTGTAGAATCACATTTGTGTTCCTTCATGTCTTTTGTCCGTCTGTAAGGATAGTGTCCAGCATACGCTTCGACGGGATAGAACTGATATAAACCATTGTCTAAGAGATGAAATAGCACATCTCAAAATGCTTCTCCGGAACAGGGACGTACCATAACAAACACCAAAACCGTGGGGTTACCTCCCACACTTCCTTTCCTAAAAGAACCGACGCTAGGGGACGCTCCCTAATCCTATTAATAGACAGTGACATTCTCTGTCATTCACTTTTTTTTCTATTTACACATCGATGGTAAGATGTAGGTCAGAGTGGAGAATGCGTCTCCTACCGAGGAACGAACACACGCACGCGCGCCAGCACCTTAATCTTCATTTAACTTTATGTACATATGCGCAGAATTACTTTCCTTAAAAACACCGCTAGTTTTATGTGCATAGTTTCATTGATTGTTTTAATCGTTTTATTACCAACACTCACACACATATCGGGTCCGCCATTTTTGTTGTGGGATAAATATACCAGATTATATTTTCTGCCTCAAACCCAACCAGCATACAACCACAACATTGTGCTAATCGCTAATTTGTACAATGCAAATTCTGATTTGAACTCCATGGATCATTTAAGAAATAATTATTATCTGATTATCTGTTAAAGGAGAAAATTGCAAATTATTTTCGGTTACGAATCATCGTATCCATGACTCTATATATCTCTGCGTAATATCCTTCCGAACCCATACTCTACCATCAATTTGCACAAGCTTCTTTGGAAGGTTACTCACTGTCTCTTGTCGTCAATATGTTTGGTAGATGTTAAATTCCCCAAACCCTCTTTTATTATTATATGTCCCAGAAATGTCGCGTCCTGGGTATGTCAATAAATTATATCCGGCAGCAGGGACCCTGTTCGAGTGGTTTTGAGGGGTGTTTAACCATCTCTTAATTGCTGTTGTTATCAGGTTCACTCTGACCCGGGGTGGTAGCACCTGTTAGGGTCCCAGCTATGGGTAAATAGTTAACACGCCCAAACTGAGGTCAAAGCAATATGAAAGTATAAAAATAGATGTTTATAGGAAAAATAGCAGCAATACATTAGACTCTTGACAAAAACCCTCTTTACAAAATGAAACCTGATCGACAAACTGATTTCTTACAAAGAATATATATTCTATTCATCTGATCCTATCCTGAAAATCTTTTCGGCATTAAATAACCCATTGATATTGATAAGCCTTAAAACAAAATAAACCAAAACCAAATCCAGAAATTCCAACTTTCCTTATTCTAGTCCTAAGCACAAGAGCCTTTTACATCCCCATTATTCTTAACGATTACTCGTTGCTCCGCACATTGTCTTGTTAACATGCGTTTATAGAACCACATTTCAATTGCCTCCGTTCTTCTCTTCATTTCTGGGGAAATTATCCAGCATTAGGGTGGAGTGATATTACCTAACAATTCGGTACCATTTTCTATGTTTCAGAAGTCATTTTAATATTCTTTAACACTTTAATTTTGGGGAGTCATCTTTCGCAATCTTCATGTATCTTCGGGTTTCTGTGTTTCGTTTGTCGGTTTTAACGTTTCTCGTATAGTTAAATTTTTGTTATTGCTTGATTTTGGCATCTCCAATTTGTTGCTCACAACTTAAACTATCTCTCGTAGCAACGGCCATAAAACTTGTCTTCTTACACTTCAAAATTTAGCCCTTTCTCCTAATTTCCTTTACTATCCTGTCTAGGAGATCCGGAAGTTTTCTTTCTGTACCTACCATTAACACGAAGAGTGTTATCTACAAATTGCATAATTCACTGTAACCTACCAATGCCACTAAAACTGGGATTAATCTTTTTGACTGTATATTTAATGGATATCACTTACGAAACTTTTGACATGCTAATATCTCAAGCGGCCCCGGAGCAATGCTGTTTAAAGAGGAAAAGAAAAATGATGGACTTAATCGTCGTTAACCTAATGAAAAAAGATATTGAGACTCCTGCGGAGTTAATACTTAGGAGGGGGTGTTATGGTAATTTACCCATGCACGCATGGACTCCTCCAGATATAAATAAGAGCAGGTTTTAGAGAATGTAGTTTCCAGCATTCAGATCTGACAGTCGGACCGAAGATTTGTATATGTTTGTATTACTGTTTTCTGTTAATATATTTGTATTAACTCAATTCCTCTCTTTGTATCTGTTTATATTTCTGAGATGAGGTATTATGCACACTATTTACATTATTGGAACTATTGTCCTCATCTTCGTCGCCATGTTTATCACAACGTTTTCGGCGAAATAAAGGGTTCAGTTCCAACCACCTGAAGAAGGCCGGAGCGTACAACGGCCGAAACGTTGTGCTAAACATGGCGACAAAGATGAGGACAATAGTCTGAATAATGTAAATAGTGTCCTCTATTTGTGTCTTTATTTCTGGCCCTAACAAGGCCAAAACATTATTAATGATACTAAGCAATAATATAGTTACCTTTTACAGTTAATTCGACAATCATCAGGAACGCGAACTATTGTTTACTAAAAAAGCGCTTGCTTTAATTAGGTGTAGTTCAATAAACAATGAAATATTCAGTGTTGAAGTTTCAATAAAAGTTTCTTAGGTTTTAGGCAAAATAATGTATTCTTCTATTTTTATTACATTGTTTTCTTTTCAAATTTTACTGTTCATTCAAACTTCGATCTATTTTGAATTTTAGGTCATTTGTATTCAGCAGATGTGTTTTCTTTTTTCAATTCTGAGTAAGAGAATATTGAGTTAAAAGTAAAATTATTCGTAATTGACCCGAAATAAAAACAAAAAGTCCCTGCGGCTGAAAACCTAACGAAGAGAGAAAGAAAGAAAGAAAGAGAGACAGAGAAAAAACACAGAGTGAGGGGAAGACACTACGAAAATTATCTTACACTCCTTGAGTTTTAAATTAAAAAAAAAACTAAAATACGAAACGTCCTTGCGCACAAACTTATTTTAAAGTTGGAAAAATTATTCCTACAGTTAGCATAAGAGAAGAACAAGGAAAAAATACATTACTTTACATAAAAATTTAGAATAGGTTTATAAATAGTGTCTTGTTTGCAATTGTCAGGATAATAAATGAGTGGCAGAGAAAAAGACCTGAAAAATGTCTGCTTAAAGGTGTCGACTAAAAAATTCTTGTATCAATAAAATGGATGCAAATATAGCGTGTCTAAAACTGAATACAAAAGAATGGAAAGTTTCAACTTCCAAAATTTCAATTGTAAGAAGAAAACGTTTATGGTCGTTGCTAAGTGACATAGTCCAAGTTACTCTGGTTTTTGTAAAATAATTTCTCTTCTTATTCTTCTTTTACACGCCATTTCTTTTCAGGACTTGGGCGACAAAAAACAGTTTAAAAAATGCACACACAGCAAAACTTTGAACTATATATGGTTATTTAATAAATTCATTATATATATATATATATATATATATATATATATATATATATATATGTATGTATGTATATATATATATATATATATATATATATATATATATATATATATATAGGTAAAAATCTGTGGGTAAGTAATCTAAGTAGATCCTATTAATACAAAATATTAAAACTGATCCACAAAAGAAAGCTCGATATATTTATTATAGAGCATACAAGTGAATTACAAAAATGAAACTTAAATTACCCCATTTAGATGGTCATTTCGTTCATTTTCTTTAACAAATTCATTTGCATTGACAAGTCACAGGGAGAATCTCCCGGGGACGAAATGCCCATCTGAATGGGTTACTTTGGGTTCCGCTTTTGTAATTCATATAAATATATATATATATATATATATATATATATATATATATATATATATAGAGAGAGAGAGAGAGAGAGAGAGAGAGGGGACAAAGAGAGACAGAGAAAATGTTAATAGTCCTCGATTTAGCTTAACTGATCTATTAAGTATATATTAATAAATATAAATATATTATCCCTCACCGGTAACACGACTCGGAATTTCATGCACAACTCAATCTTCAGATTAAAAAAATAACTGGTTAACACAATGCTGGCGCAGTCCATATATTATACGTGTACTATGCTTTTTTTTTTATTTAGTACACACACAAACACACACACATACACACATACATGTGTGTGTGTGTGTGTGTGTGTTACATTTAAAATAGACGGGATTTATATTTATATATTTAAAATAAACAGGGATTAATATTTTACTTTATATTTAAAATAAACAAGTATTTGTGCCTAATAGATGGACCTAAAACTATATAAACAAATATTAATTTTTATTTAAAGTTGTGATTTAAATTTTATATTAAATATAAATTTGGTTACTGATTTTTGCCTTAAAATAAAGCGATCTAAATAAAATGTATATGCTCGACATAAGATAAGTGAGCAGCAGAAAATAAAAAGGAAAGGTTATAATTTACAGCAAAAATTAATTTGAATCATCGTAGTTTAAAAGACATTTATTTTTATGCCTACATGGAATCATCAATTAATTTTGTTAAATAAGTTAGGGTTATTTAAAAGTTTTAAGATAACTAATTTTTCTACAAGACATAAATTACATCTATCGCCGTTCCTTTTATAAGACTTGGTTTTTGCTGCAATATCCCACGAAATAATGGGTATATTAACACCATACTTCAATTGTAGTGTTATTTATATATCTTACATTGCCTAAAGTCATTCAATGATGATAATAGAATCGGAATTTCCAAGTATTTTCAGTGGAACCAAAATAAAATTTGACATCGTTATCGGAATGTATGCTAGCTCGGTATACAATATTATCAGTCATACATTAGATGTTTAAGGGACGAGCTTATTTTTTCGGCAGTTGCATTTATTTTTAAAGTGGTTAACATTGTTGTGTTTGTTGAACATATATTTATTTAATATAATATTGTTACGTTGTGATATCGATTTTTCGATGCTTTTAACGTATCTATAGCTGATCTTCACATTACTTTTGTTAAAAATATTAATTGGTATTGTAGAGTGTTTAAAGTCAAACACACTTCTCCGGTCTTTTGAACAGGAGAAGACGTATATCCTTCGTTTCTTGTGTAGGAATGGGTTTCTAGTTCGTTCTTAAATCTACTTCAACTCTATATAATTCTAGCACCCACGTCTGAACTCTGAGATTTTATTTAATAATTATTTATTTCATTTTTATTTCTTTATTTTTTCTCCTCAGTAGGAGTAGATAGGTTCGCCTATCGCCCGGTTCTGACACCTTGCCGGTATTTTGAACAGTAGATGCTTATCCCTTGCTTCCTGTATAGGATTGAGTTTCCGGTTCCTTCTGACCTCTACTTCAACTCTATACTTCTAACATCTCCTCCTAAACACTGAAATTTTTATTTACTTTTCTTCTTTTATTACCGCAACAGGAGTACATCTGTTCGTCTATCGTCCGGTTCACACTCCTAATCAGTCTTTTGAACAAGAGGTTTATCTCTTGTTACCTGTTTAGGTTTGGGTTTCCGATTCCTTCTAAAGTCATCTAATTCTCTTTCACTCCTTGCCTTTTAGTCGCCTTGCTTGGGATGAATTGATTAAAATAAAAGTTGGTTGATATCGACTGTGATTTAATCTGAAGAGGGGTAGGTCCCGCCAAATCAAGACTCTCCACGAATGAATGAATGCCTCCTTGGCTTTCAACCCAGATGTATAGTGGGAACTCTATATTCTATATCCAGGTGCTCAATTGCAAAACGACCCAACGACAAGAAGAGATGATGATGGTGATGATGATGAGGATGAGGATGATGAGGATTTATCAATTTTATTGCTTTCTGGCGTAACTTTTATTCTGTTGCTTTTTATCGCAATTTTGGATCCTTTAATTAAATATTAAGAATCGGGAATAGCAAATCTGATCATGGATCTCTTATGAAATTTCCCCAGCAGCTTACTCCGTACTTCCAGTCAATTTAAAGGTCAGAGATTAACAAACTCAAATCTGAGATATAAAAAGTAATAGAAGGCGGATTAAATAAGATAAAGAACAGAATAACAATTACAGGCTAAAGGCATTGAAAGACAGATTAATTAATCTTCTTTCTCATGTCTCAAACCAGCTACTGACAACTGCATACTTCTTTTATGTATCTTGTCTTTTCAGGTCGTTGGCGATCATGGCTCTCCACAACGTCTTGTTTTTCGTTACTCTAGGTATTTTATCCTTGACCATTCCCTTGTTTTGCCATTCACTTCACTCAAACTCGTTAAGTAGATTACTTAGTTTCCCCCCTGCTTAACTTGTCTTCAATATGCCCTGAAAGTGAAAAATTCTCCAAACCCTCTTTCTTATACTATACGTATAAAAAATTTCAGCTGCCTCTCTTTTTTATTGTAACTATCAATTTCCTTATAGTTCTTATTTTCCTTGAGACTTCCTCGTTGCTCACATGTTCTGTCTATGGTATTCTTAGCATTCCTCGGTAGAACAACATTTTCGTCAATCCAAGTTTCTTCGTCATCTCCGATGAGATTTACTCAACTTCACTGAAATGCCGTGTTGCACAAGTAAACTGTGAATGTTAACATATACAAAGATACAATGATAGAATTCATGTAGCACCATCTCATCAATAACTATCCACAGTATGAATCATATAACTCTTTCTAGAGTCAAGGATGGCCCATAAGAACTCCAGCTACAGAAGAAGTGGGAGCGTCAATGGGGGCGTCAATGACAACATCATAGGAGCGATCTAATCCATCTACAGGTGAGTTTTCAATTCAGGGTTGTTATTCTCCTAGACTAGTTGTCATGCCGAGGCTAATGAGCCTAGTGACCTATCTTTTACGAGGGCTTCAATTGAGAGTTTTTATTCATTTAAATTGGTCGCCACAAAGTCAAGAGAGCTCAGTTTTATCTGTTATTTAACCAGTAGGTTGAAGAAGATGGACTCATGCTTTCTCCTAGTGCTAATGCGAAGTAAATGAAACCGGTTCAGTATATACTCTGAAAAACCTCTTTAAATTCTGAAGTTTCGGAATTTAGATGAATTTACGACAGAACATTTTTTTTTATTAAAATCGCTGTCCAGTATTGAAAACCCCTTAGGAATCGCCATTCAACTGTTATATTCCTTGGTATGTACCCACGGTGGAGTAATGGATAACGGCTCGGATTGAGGAATCGGAGAGCCGAGTTCGAATTCCAGTCGAATCCATTACATTCACTTACTGCTAATACCCATGAAAAAGGCATGAATCCTCTTCTTCTCTATGGGTAAATAGCAGGACAGATCGGCTTCTGTAGCCTTTGGATGGCAAATGCTCTACCGCAGAAAGAAATGGCAACCTACCGCGGGAAAAAATCTGCCTCGTCAAGATACATGATAGCCTAAGCGTGTATCTGCCTCGAAAGATACATGATAGCCTAAGCGTGTATCACGTATGGCACGTAACTGGGTGATGTAGCCACTTGTAGAGATATTAAAATTCTTCTTCTATATGCCGTGTCCTTTCAGAATATGGGTGATCATGTCTCTCCACAATATTCTGTCCTCTGTAGCTCTTAGTAATTTTTGTCTTTTCGCTATCTTTCCTAATCCCTGTTCTGCCAAACATTTACTTAAGCTTGTTAGGTAGGTTGTGTGCCGTTTTCCTCGGTTCCTCTTTTCTTCAATATGTCTTGTGCTTGTTAAATTTTCTAAGCCCTCTTTCCTTATTATGTGCCCTATAAATTTCAACTGTCTCTTCCTGATGTTACGTATAATTTTTCTCTCTGTTTCCATTTTCTCTTAAGCTTCGTAGTTGTTTAAATATTGAGACAATAATCTTCTAAGCATCCTTTTCTAGAACAACATTTCTGTTGTCTCGAGTATCTTCTTCATCTGTGAGAATACTGCCCTGCATTCACCGCCATATAGGAGAACCAATATTACATAACAGCTCAGTAGTCATTTGTCTCTTACGAGGTTTTCCTGTTTCTCAATATTCTACTTAGCTTTTGGAAATGAAAATTACATTATCTTATTACTCCTCACAATTTTTACGTGCTCTCTTCCTCTCTCTCTCTCTCTCTCTCTCTCTATATATATATATATATATATATATATATATATATATATATTTAAATTGTGTGTATTTAGGCAGCATTTTTTTTTTTTTGTAAACAATCACAGACTATCATCACTGTCTTTTCCGTATATTGCTTATTACAATAATTGACATCATTGATAATGGCTTATGTAAGCCGAAAGCGTAGATTGGATTAAAAAATATGGATCAATATTGTGATTTTCTTTCTTCGTTTATTGATAATGTTATTAAGCTTATCAGACGTTATGAAAAGAATTTACATAAAATAAATAGACAACACTTGTCTATATTATTTAATGAAACATGTATATATATATATATATATATATATATATATATATATATATATTAATCTATGGTATTCTCAACATTTGTCGGCAGAACTACATCTATTTTATCGAAATTATCCAATATTCTCTAACGTTTAGGAGGTTAGCAATCTGGCAGTTTTTACATTGTTTCATGTGATAATTTCCGATTCCATGGTACCTTGCCCAAATTTTGAAAAGTATCTTTTGCTATTTCTAGGAGCTTTCGAGATTTTATTTGCTTGTTACCATTTCTATACCCACTTGATTTTGATGTTCCGGATGCGTAACAAAATTCTTGAATTGTCCCCTTTTTCTAAAAAAGCACGCAGTATCCTCTTCTGGTGAGTCCTTTCTTATTGAATTCCTCGAATACTTTGTCTAACATCACTTTCAGACTTTCTTCTTAATCTGTCATTAACATAATGTTATCTGTATAGTGTATGTTCTTAAGGTTATGTCCACCGATAATAAATCCTATTAAATAACCTTTCTTTGAACCATCTCGCTATGTGGCTGCATATAAAATCTGATATGAACCGCATCTCTGTTTGTAATGTACAAATGGGACAAATATAATATTTCTGTCTATATTCTGATTCCTTAAGTTTTCGTATTTTCCAGTGATCCTATTTGTCTATTATTTCAACCTCATCCCACAGTGAGGTGATCAACCCTTTTCCCTCCATATGTGGTCAGCTACGACTGATTTTTCTATTTCCCCTTGTGTTACGGGTTTACGATGTCCTTGCAGTCTTACCTGTCTATATCTCTGAGAGGAGGTATTATGATTACTTACATTATTCGGACTGTTATCCTCATCTTCATTGCCATATTCACAACGTTTCGGGCGTTGTACGATCCGGCCTTTTTCAGGTGACTGGAATTTCGTCCACTGGGGTAGATTTTTCTAGTTCTACGGATCATGCCTTTTCCCGATGTCTGAGTTACTCTCCAATTTTGGTTCACCACTGATGTGGCCTGGTATTGTACTCCCACCTCTTTAGGTCTAGACACTGGATGTAAACAACGTCTTTATCCACTGAGCCATGTGTCCTTGAGGACAGCTGTGTATGACTGAGGACTGCGTGTACGCCATCCCGTGTAGCTGTGGTAGGAAATACAAAGGAGAATCAGGATGTCCCTTTAAGGTAAGACTGCAAGAACATCGTAAAGTCGTAACACAAGAGAAAAAAGAAAAATCAGGCGTAGCTGACCACATATGGGGTGGGGAAAATGTCATCACCCCTCCCCGTGGGATGAGGTTGAAATAATAGACAGAGAGCATCACTGGAAAATACGAAAACTTAATGAATAAGTACATATGCTAGGCCACAAAAATCTCCTAAGCCGACAAAGCATAGGTATGAATATAATATGGGGACCAGTAATGAGTGCTAGAGAAAAGCAATGAATAACAACAAAAATTGCAATATAAGCCCTGGTAAAAATGAATGAATAATAACAGAAAAATTAAAATATGAGCACTGGTAAAAAAAATTTCTGCTGAGATATTAGGATTATAAGTCCCAAAAATTCATACCCAGATGTCCTCAAGGACACATGGCTCAGTGGATAAAGACGTTGGTTAGATCCAGTGACTAGACCCAAAGAATTTTGAGTTCAATACCAGGCCAATTTAGGGAAATAACTGAGACACCCGGAAGAGGCATGATACGTGGAGCTAGAACAGTCTAGCCCTTTGGACGAAATAAAAGGTTCGGTTCGAAATTCCAATCACCTGAAGAAGGCCCAAGCGTACAACGTCCGAAACGTTGTGAATATGGCAATGTTGATAATATTTGTTGATTTTTTTCTGTATGTTACAAAGAACTGTAATTCACTTTTTTCTGAACTATAAAGCTTTAAATAGTGCATCTAAAAGCATTTTATACTATGGATGATGAAAGCAAACTATCCTTGTTGAAAAGATTAAATTACTATAAAATTAAATAACTAACCGCTGGTTCGCTTTAATTGGTTATCGATTTTTGTCGATATGCACCTCACAGATGTCAACTACATTAAACTGAATTCAGTGACTTCATTTGGCATCTCACTTTGATCTATGCCATCGATTTGACAGTCGTTTCTTTATTTCAATGAACTGATCGAACATTGACATCTACGGCTGTGGCTCTCTGCTCTGAAGTTTAACAAGTCTAAAAGATGTGAAAAAGAAAAACGATAGCCGTAGATGTAAATCAACTGATCGATGATTAACATCGACAGCTTTCTTTTTCTGTTTCACATCTTTCAGACTTGCTAAATATCATAGCAGAGAACCACAACAAAAAACATCGATTTCTTCCATCAGAAATTCTAGAAATAGAGAAAACTTTTTGACTCAAACTTCAATAAAAAATAATGGTTTGTGATTACAAAATTCATCAACTGACCTTTTTCGTAAATAGTATAAAAATCTATTAATATTGAACAAAGGTTATTAAATTTTGAAGGCTAATCCTCTGAAGCTGAATAAATCATAGAAAAAGTAACAACATACAGAAATAATATATTTTTATCCAGAATCCGTGTGGAGACTATGAATATAGTATGCCGAACCATGTGTGATCGGAAAGAACTTAAATAAAACAATAGAAAACAACATTGAAAAATAAGAAGTCTGGAAGAATCAGTGCTCATTTTATGCACTGAGAACCTCCTCAACGTGACAAACATGGAAATGAATGTCATATGCGAATTAATTAGAAAAGAACAAACATTAGGTCTAAGGCTCCCAAAATGCCACTACATGATCGTCCTTCAGAATAATGGCTTTGTAAGTAAAGATGATAGTTACGTAAATACTAAGGTCAGTAGTGAAAATCGTATTCTCTGTTTCGTTGAAAAATAAAGGAAAAGGCAGCAACTTAAGCGATTTAGCAAGTAGCTTACTTGTGATACAAGGTCGAAAGCTTGAAGCGCCCAGTGAAAGAATTAACTGATATAAGATATTCATTAATATTGACAATTGAAATAATGGATCAAATGAAAGAATCAATTTGAAATTTCCAGAATGAGCCCGGAAGTAAAACGGTCAAAGTCTTGTCATTATAACAACTTTGGACCGAATAGATTAATATCTAACATTAATAATGCCTCATGTAAAAAGAAAATGACATATGTATTATCAGATGAAAAGTAAATCCTATATTATACCTTTATTTACCTATGTATTAATTTTACTAAGTCTATTTTATATGGAAATTTTAGAAAATCAAATTATTTTATCTGTTCGTTTTATACGCAGATATTGCGCAACAGAATGCTTCCTCGGTGATATCTATCCTGGGGTCATAGAAATTTCCGGGCCTCCATGACATCAGATTTTCTTTCCCATGAGCCTAGCCGAGAGGGATCTTTCTTTTTCTTTTCTTTTTTTTTTTTTGTGCATGATTGCAAGAATTATTAACAATATTTGTATCTACGCAAATGAGATCCTTTTATTTCGATATAGGAATTATGACCAATCGTGATTTGTCTAATTTTTCTTTTTGATTATTGTTGTTTTTCGGCTAATCAGAGGAGCCGATTTCGTTTTGCCGTTAATCACAGGAACATATCAATTATTTTTCCACACGTTCAAAGAAATTTATATATTGTATTATAACGTCATAGTTTTCTGTCTATTGCAGAATAAACACAACTGTCTAAGAACGAAAGATTAATATTTTTATTAAAAATGGATGAAGCCCAATACTATATAAATAAACTCGAGAAATTAGAAAGTTTGGGTTATGATCCAAGTTGAGATTTCCAACCTCCCCAGTTTCTTTCGGCCCCTTTTTATCTCGACTGGGTTAGCTTTTTATTTCCCATCTCCATATATTTTTCTTCTTTCCCACTCCCTTAGCGAGAGAGCCTCTCGATTTTGTCCAAGGAGCAGAATACAGCGGCCTCTCTTTTTTTGAGAGTTGGACGGGCCCTACTTACATCAGTTATGTTTAGTTTACTTTGTGTTTATATTTAGTTTGTTTTGGAGTTCATTCCCTCCCCTCTCATTCTATTCATCCATAAATTTTTAAGTATATATTTCATAATCATTTGATTTCTATGGCATAGGGCGCGTTTTGTAGGTTTCCCCTTGAGAAGATGAGGTATTATAGTGTATGGAGGATTGAATGGTGAGTTCTTATGGTGAATGTGGAAATTGTAATGTGTGAATGGGTCGTGAATCAGAATAGCTAGGTATAAGATAGTTAGTGATGACCAGCTTTGACCCCTCCCCATTTTGGCCTTGTGCCACAATTGTATTTTAAATACAATAAATAATAATTAAAAAGTTTTCATTCAAACTGGTACAAGAAAGATATGATGCGAAATGAATCCAAGACATAAATCATCTACTTTGTCTCAGACAAATAACAGATATCACGAAATACCCCTTTTTCTATAAGCAAAAGGGTTTTGCAGAGAGATTTTTATGTCCAATCAAGAAGCACATACCCACAAACAAACATCCTGAATTTCCAAAACATCGCAACTGTCTCTGCCCAGAGTTACACGCTTTTATCGGAATTTTGACCTGTATCACATGGTTCTTCCTTAAAGATAAGCTTGGGTGTAATAATTTACTGAATCAACCCGGAGAATATATCAATGTCTGCTTTATTTCATCATACGAACTGAAAATACCGCCAACAGCAACAATCTTCTTCTTCTTCTTCTTCTTCTTCTTCTTCACAATAATCTTTTCTATTATTATTATTATTATTCCACTTTTCATTCCCAAAGCAACTAATACAAATCTGTTCTTTTCTGAAATAGATTATTTGTCGCTTATAAGCATAAGCCAAACTTCTCAAAACTGACACTGAAAGTAATAGAGACTGTTCCTTCAACTTTATTTGTAGTAAACCAAGTACGATAGTCCTTTGTCAAGATAAGAGAGATAAAAGGCAATGAGTACTAGTTTTATGCTTTTCTTCCAGATATAAGTAGAACGTCAACTTTGAAACAATTTTCATCTAACATTAGCTTTTATAAAGGCGCAACACTAATCATCATGTTTAAATTATATTTCAGAATATAATTACGAACACGAGATAAGAATTCTACACTTTTATTTCTATTTTTTAACTTTTTAAATTTGTTTTCATATAAGATTATAATAGTTATTTTTAATGAAGAAATTTTAACTTTGTCTTTTGATGTATAATTGCTTTATTCGATAAACTGTCATTATATATTATCAGTTATATATCCGATTATTCTCCATCTAATTTTATATTAAACTTAAAACAGAACAACAGAATAGAAACAAAAACTAAAAACTACAATTAAAAATTATAAACATTACGTTTCTTTTAAATAAAAGAGGGATAAAAAAAATACTGGATTCAAATCATAAATTAGTCGACATATTAGAACAGTTTGATTAGGAAGAAAATTCGAAGACTTTAAAATAACTCCTTATCAAAAAAAAATATTTCGAAATAGGCAATCCTGTAATTTAGCATTCATGATTCTGTGCACAATATTTTTTTTTTACTTCTTAACGAGATGATAAAGGAGATCTCTTTTGGTTTCCATAGCAACTACATAATGAAGTAGAAGTCACGCGCGTCTCGCTAATAATTGTCCACTTACCTTGGCGTGTGGCTGGTTTATTTGCAAATTCTTCCCTTGCTTGCCTCTATAATTTTCCTTGGAGAAAACGACGCTTAGCCTCATTTTATGCAAGGAAACAAAGTACCTTCGCCCATCTGCGCATATTTTATCCAACGAGTGTGTATTTCGTGTGTTGCATGAGAAACAAGATGTGGAGAATGGCGTTGTAATTTAATGAACGTCTTCACGCGTGCTGTTTTCTTTGGCACATGCTCTATAAGCAAATTAACGAATTGTAAATGAAATAGGGATTGGTAAATAATTAAATGAAAGAATTGTTTGCTTAAATCGATTTGACGGTTCTTCATCAAATCTTTATTCTTTTTTTTACGATTTTACGAGTCTTAAAAATATCATCAAATGTTAAAATGTAATTCGCAAATAATTTTGTTACACAATATAAGTACGGAAAAATTATGGAATCTACTGACAAAACAAAAGTTCAAGATAAATTCAGTGTATGTTAAACGTTCATTCTGAGAATAAATTACAATTGTAAAGAATCTTGCTAGACTGTGATGACAAGTGATTGATCGATTTGTTTATCACGGCTTTTGCAGGTTATTTGCAGCCAGAAAATATTTTTAGATTGTAAGAAATGTTTTTAGATAATAATGATTTAGTGATACAAGTTTTACTAATTAACCCATAGCGGGTGAAGAGAAAGTATATTCATACTTTTCCCAAGGGTATTTGCGCCGAAGAGAATATAAAGAACCCGAATAGAATTGGAATTCGTCTCTCGGATAAAAAAAATTCCGAGTCGTTTATTCATTGCATCACCCGCTCATCCAAACTCATCCTGATATTCCGAACCAGATTTTTTTTGTGTGTGTGTTTTTGTTAGTATGTTTATACATTTTCATTCTCCATACATATATATTGACGTATTATAAGGAAATAGCATATATACATACATCCTTTGTATGGTGTGTAGTGTTCGTGTGTGTATGTGTTTGTGCGTGTGGTCCGTCTAGTATATTTGTTTTTTCCAGTATCTGTATATATTTGTTCTTCATAATATTTGTATGGTCTCTATGTGTGTGTGCCTGTATGTCTGTGTGTGTGAATTACTTCCTTGTAATAAGACAATATATATATATATATATATATATATATATATATATATATATATATATATATATATATATATATATATATATATATATATATATCAAAAAGTGTGGTTGGTCCTGCGCGAAACCTTCACCACTATAATCAAATCTCATATGCCGTTGTTGGGCTGTCGGTTTCCTGGGAACTGATCTGTTTGATCCTCATACGTCGAACTCGACAGGAGAGTCGACTATATATATATATATATATATATATATATATATATATATATATGTATGTATGTATGTATGTATGTATGTATGCATGTATGTATGGTGAAGGACTATCTATACAAATACTAGTAAAAACAAATTACTTGGACTTGATGGTATCGCTACAATAGTCCTTAAGAAATGTGCTCCGAAACTGCTTCCTGTTCTCTATAAATGTTACAATATATGGTTTGCTGTTTCTTGCTTTCCTGGTTGTTGGAAATTTTGGCACGCTAGTCTTCACAATTTGAAATGTTATGGCATGTCTGCACGAATGTTTTATCTGATTCAAACTTTCATATAAAATCGCGAATTGAACGTTGCTAGAATGGCTGCTCTTCTATATCATTTGCCTTAATACAGGTGTCCTCCAGGGCTCTATACTAGAAACTATGTTGTTCCGAATTTTAATCAATGACCTATCCTATGCAAGCCGCTAGTGGCCCGCTAGTGACAACTACCAGTGGAAACATAGGAAATACGTTTCATTTAAAGGTTTACAACTTCTATTTGTTTTTAAATTTTTTAAATGGAAAATATTAAAAAAAAGAACTTGTAAATCTTTAAAAGAACCATATTTTCTATGCTTACATGAAAAATTACAAATAATCAAATTTGCTGACAAAAATCTCTTAAACTAAAAGAGTGAATTAACTGTAAATTGCCGATACAGTTTATCTTTTACCTTAAAATATAGTTAATTTTTTTAAAAAAAATACGTATTATCATTTCTTATAGCCATAATTTATTAGTATATAATGGTTTCACCTTCGATTGCTATGTATTGCCATCTAGTTAGTATTATTAATATCTTATATAGATGTTCTACATTTTTAATTTTATCTACAGTCCCCTTTAAGAAGCTTACTGAATATGTTTTTTTTATTTTTTTGTTAGCTTGAGGTCTGATTAACCTACCCCTCAATTCAACAAATAGAACACGTCATAATTGTCTACAATCACGATACATTTGCCGCTGCCATAATCTCCGAAATGTTAACGATGGCATGTCTATGTGCCGGTTTATCGTAACATCAAAAATAATTCTGAGATGAGGTATTATGTACATTATTTACATTATTCGGACTATTGTCCTCATCTTTGTCGCCATATTTATCACAACGTAGAAAAATCAGGTGTGGCTGACCACATATGGAGAGAAAATGGAGATCAACGCCCTCTGTGGGATCATGTTGAGATCATAGACAAGGAACACCATTGGAAAATTCGTAAACTTAAGGAATCAGCACATATGCCAGGAAAATCTCCTGAGCCGACCAAGCATAGAAATAAATACAATATGGGAACCAGTAATAAGGAGTGCCAGAGAAAAGCAATGATAACAACAAAGTTGCAATATAAGCTCTGCTAAAAACATGCAATGATAACAGAAAAATTGCAATACGAGCACTGATAAAAATGGTTTCTGAAGGCATTAGGTTTATAATACCCAGAAATTCATACCCAGATGTCAAGGACACACGGCACAGTGGATAAAGGCGTTGGTTAGATCCAGTGACAGGACCCAAAGAGTGTGAGGCAGTGGAGAACTTTCAGATAACTGATAACTTTCAGAGGGAAATTAGCAGGAGATAACTGATAACTGACATCCATCAAACATGGCACGTGGAACTAGAACAGTCTACCCCAGTAAGCGAAAATAAGGGTTCAGTTCGAAATTCCAACCACCTGAAGAAGCAGCGGAGCGTACAACGGCCGAAACGTTGTGATAAATATGGCGACAAAGATAAGGACAATAGTCCGAATAATGTAAATAATGTACATAATACCTCATCTCAGAAATATAGACAGATACTGAAGAAGGCCGGAGCGTACAACGGCCGAAACGTAATAAATATGGCGACAAAGATTACTTTTCTATTTAGCGTAGATCTATCATTCAATTGGTTAAGCAAAACTCCCACAAGTCTATTTTTAATTCTAACTTTATTCCCTCCCCACTTTAACTTTCGGAGAAGAGGTAACAATTTGTTTTTAAATTTCCTTAAAAATCATTTAATCACCAGCTATTTACCATCGCCTGAAGAAGTATAAACATAGTATTGAAACATGAAAGCGTTTGTATAGCGATTTCAAAATGTTTTTATTATAATCTCTTATAATAGAAATATTATATATGTGTGTATGTGTAGTAATTTATATAAATATTTAAACGAACAGATATTTTGGCTTCAAATCGCCTGGTTTCAAACATTAAATCAGGAACATCAGTTAGATGTTAAAAGTGTTTATTATTGATCTATAACCTTTGCTGGACATAACAAATCAATAGAAAGTGTGTAGCCTGTATTGATAATGTATAGACACAAACATAGTGAAAGCTGTATTAAGATTCAAGGTTGCTTCTTTGCAGGAGTTGTAGGCGATATTTGCTTTATAAATGGGTTAATGAACAATAATGAAATTATAACCGGATTAATATTAAGCATGTAGTACCAAGTGGTCCAAGACTTACTGACTCTGTTTGTAAGAAGATAATTAGACAAAACATTCTCCTAATCTGTGTGAACCTTACTTAGCAAAATAAAGGAAAACGAAAAATGTTGTCCACTCTGGAAGAACCACCCAATATTTCAAACTTAAATCTAATTGAACAGATGTGACTAATAGCATATTTAAAGTTATCCTGGGATTGTATATACCCAAAAATCCTTATGTCAACAATCCCCACCCCCAAATTAGTACGGTACTAGAAAATAAATGTCATAAAGTGTCAGAAAGTTGCTAAAGATAAACGTTTACCATCCAAAATATTAAAAGTAAATTCGGCCAGCATTAGATGTTACACTAATTTTTATAATTTTATTAATTCTTTGGAATTTTCCTCCTTTGTACCATCCAAAAACAGAATTATCTACCGGTTCAATGCACGTGACATGTGTCTGACCAATGAGAATTGACCCAAACATAATTGAAAATACCAGTGTTTTCTGTATTTTTGTCTGTTTTCACTTAATCTCTGGCGACGCTTTCATAAAATTGAAACGTTAGATTAATATACGTTTTCTATTTGTTCCTTATTTTATCATATATATATATATATATAGAGAGAGAGAGAGAGAAATCTGAAGAACTAGATAGATAGATAGATAGATAGATAGATAGATAGATAGATAGATAGATAGATAATGAACAGGCTGAGATAGATAGATAGATAGATAGATAGATAGATAGATAGATAGATAGATAGATAGATAGATAGATAATGAACAGGCTGAGATAGATAGATAGATAGATAGATAGATAGATAGATAGATAGATAGATAGATAATGAACAGGCTGAGATAGATAGATAGATAGATAGATAGATAGATAGATAGATAGATAGATAGATAGATAGATAGATAATGAAAATGCTGAGATAGATAGATAGATAGATAGATAGATAGATAGATAGATAGATAGATAGATAGATAGATAGATAGAAACTTGAAAAATTCAGCTTCAGCCATATCCAAATGAACGGCATTGATTAAATGTCACTAGCATATGTCAATTTAATACAAAACTTTGATTCTATTTAACATTCGCAAACTGTCCCCTGAAGCGTAAATATCCTCGCTTCTGTTTATTATGAAATTGGACCTTTTCATTCGTCACTTTCTCAGATCAAAAATACGGATATAAACATCAGTATTCAGATTGAAATATAAATGAGATGCGAGTGTAAGATTTCTCGATTGTCTTACACGGATTTGGTGAAAAATATATTCCTGTAATTCTGTCGTTGCATTTTAATAGTTTATCGAGTTAAATCAACGATCGTACAGAATCCCCACTCTTCTAACATTGATGCACATATTATACGCACTTACAGATACTGTGCACTACGCAAAATCAAAAATCAACGTTCCTATGAAATCTTTCATGAGTTGAAATGCTGTAAAACGAAGAAACAATTACCATTAATAGGAATCATTTTCAACGTTCCCAAATATCTTTGCTTGAGATTTTGCCCTATGGCTGACAGCGCCGTCGTCATTGTAGAATATTTGAGTTTTTAAAGGGTACGTAGGTTAGGGGCGGGTTTGCCAGATGTTATGGGCGTTTACAAAGGAATATTTGATAGGAAAAATACGTGATGCTAGATAGCCAAGTATGTTGTCGGGTTTCAAACCATCTTCATAAGCCACAACAAATAACGAACCTTCGGCTTCGACACAAACTGAGAACCGAATTTCTTTTAATAAATATCTCAAGTAAATTCACAGAAATTTACCTCATCTCTTTTCGACATATTGCAAATCAAAGTGAATTTGTACTAAAATTGTCTTAATTTAAAAAAAAAGGTGGAGACCTGTACTCTGACATTAAATCACTCTGGGCTTCAAACAAACCCGAATCAAATTTGTCTTTCTTATTGTTAAGATCACCCAACTGTCAGTCGTGAATAATGTCTAATAATACCTTTAACCGTGAGAATCGGCATCTGCTCCTAATGATTGGCAATTTGTACGATTCCAAAGATTCTAAGAATTTATTGATTCATTCTGTTGGCAGGAAAAGAAAGAGAAGCATGGAAACAATGGAAGGTCATTGGTTTGCACTCTACTTTGTTTGTAACCTGTTTATAGAGACTCTAATTTCGTTCCAACCACAAAACCCCTTCTAACAACTTGGCATCAATTTTATATACCTTTTATAATTCAATAATTAATTAAATGCTTGTATTAGCAGAAATGTTTTTTTTTTTCTGATTTTATTTATTAATTCGCATGAAGATGTTTACCTGGATAATTTTATTCGTATCTATTTTGTTGTTGTTATTGATGATGATGCCATTCATTTTCTTCGTTACGTCTTTTTCTTTTTGCTCTTTTTCTTCTTTTTCTTCTTGCTTTTAGTAATGAAAATCATTACGATACCAACCTGAACTTGTCTTTTGTGATATATTATTTCTTTAATTCCGGGGATTTGAAACCCTACTGAGATATTTTTATTTGTCATAAATAAATCAGTGTGTGTGTGTGTGTCCATAAATTATCTGTACAGCTTCTGCATGTTTGTATCCAGTGTATTCAAGATCAATACACTTCTTTGCTTGTTAAAGAGATATTATTAAAGTTTTAATTTATATATATTTTGTTCCTTTTTAATTCACTTTTCTTTTTATCTTTTTAAGGCGATTTTCATGGAAATGACAACACCGAAAGAGAAGACACAATCCTGGCCCATAAACATCAAATGGGACACTCATTTCCAGCGTAATTACAGTACAGAGTATAAAAAAAACACTGTTGTTTTAGCATCTGTGCCTGGCATAAGAAGTTTATGGAAACAGGAAATGTTTTGCAGAAAACATAAATAAAGCATCATCAAGATGTGTTGCGTACAACCAATGGAGACGACGTGAAAGTGTTCTGATATCTTTCAATAAAACTTTATTTATTGTCCTCGGTTTTCAAATGACACCTGTAGAGTTATCTTCATTTGTTCATTTTATATTAATTTTCTTATATTATACAGATAATTTATGGACACCGTATATATATATATATATATATATATATATATATATATATATATATATATATATATATATATATATATATCATTTTATCTAGGAACATCATAAATTTTTAGAATTTCGAAGTCATAAAATCATAGCTTAAAAATAATATTAATACAACAATAAATTTTGTGCGTTTACGGAGAACAATTAACATAAATTCTTTTATCTACGGGTGGCGCTATACGTTTTAAAACAGGGAAAGTATTATGATCACTGCATACACACACACACACACACACACACACACATATATATATATATATATATATATATATATATACATAATATACAAACGGTGTGCTGAAAAAGTAACAAAACGCAGTTTTGGAGGAACTGCTTTTTACTAGAAGCGATATATATATATATATATATATATATATATATATATATATATATATATATATATATATATATGTATGTATGTATGTATGTATTAAATAATTGAAAGAAACACCTTAAGTTTCCATGACTATAATTTATTTTCCCAGAAAATATATTTTCCTGTTTCATCAGGTCACATCTCCAGTTACAAAGGAATTATTATTATGATCAAATTCCTTTGTAACTAGAGATGTTACCTGATCAACCAGGAAAAATATATTTTCTTAGAAAATAAATTACAGTCATGCAACCTTAAGTTTCTTTCTCTTTTAATTATTTAATTAATATTTGCTCTGTTGTTTCATTGAGCTCCTTATATCCTCTTTGGAATTATCCGCACGGATTACCACACCTTTCATTACCTTACTATATATATATATATATATAGTGCACAGTGTGAGTGGTGGGAGCAAAAAACAGTGCTCGATGGAAAGTAACAGCTAATTATAGTTGTTCCTCACCGCTCGATGCTACTTAAAATTTCGTGAATCATCATCTTTATGCCTAATGATTACCAGGCATATGAATCATTGAGTAGATAGATAGATAGATAGATAGATAGATAGATAGATAGATAGATAGATAGATAGATAGATAGAAAGCAATACTGCCAGTTTCACGATTTAGTGAAATCGCCAGACCAAGTTTATACTATATTTAACACACTTTCCTAATAAATAACAAATTTTAAACATGTCACTATTATGATGTACTGCTTTACGATCATTTGTACCTATTAGTAGACTGTATTTACCCCAATAATCATGGTTTATTCTAACAAGATTATCGTGTCATCGGTTTTGAGCTGCCTAGAAATATTTTGAGGTGCATTATAGAGATTTCCGACAAATGCTGTAACTCCTACCATGATCTAAGCCTGATCGGAAATGTATTGGACGTGGTTGAATCAAAAGGTTTATTTGAACGCCAGACATTGTAACTGCAACTTCCAGGCTGCTGTAGAAAGTTACTGGGAGTTTATGGCTCGAAATATCGTCAGATGTCTTCTTTATATATGTAAATATAAAAATGGACAGTGGGGTCAACATCATTCCACAAAAGTCCACAAAGAAAACTTCAAAACAAACATAATATACTGACTCATTGACACAACTAAAAGTGAACGAGGTAAAGTAAGTAAAATAATACTAGAAAGGATTAACTCAGAATTAAGGACAAAGTTAGGAATCAACCAGTGGAAAAAAAACACAAAACAACTCTAGACTGGTTCCGCAAACTAAACAACAAACATAATTGCGAATTTATACAACTAGATATCTACCCTTATATATTCAAACCCATGCTAGATAAGGCCACCCCTAACCTTAAGAAAAATATAAAAAAAAAGATAAGCAAAAACGAAGGAAAAATCATTAA
Source organism: Acanthosepion pharaonis (assembly GCA_903632075.3). Lineage (NCBI taxonomy): Eukaryota > Metazoa > Mollusca > Cephalopoda > Sepiida > Sepiidae > Acanthosepion > Acanthosepion pharaonis. Next base: position 909,269 of record CAHIKZ030000867.1, on the reverse strand, counting down.
ACGCTCTCCAAATCACTATTATTCGACAAGAAGAACTCATGGATAAAGAAAGAAGGAACCGTTGACATTACAATGGGAAGCTTTAATGGCGCAGAAACCCGCGGGCTTATAGGTATACATTTACTACGTGAATTAAGTACAATAATCAACAAAAATGATATGGGCCTCTGCAGGAACGACGGTCACATAATCCTAAGAAATTGTAACAGATAAAAACACAGTCGAAACCAGAAAAATATCCATGAAATTTTTTAAAAATATAAGATTCGTCATAAACATAAAAAACCTAAAAGAAGTAGATTTCCTATATGTCAGATTCAACCTATGAAAAGATACATACGAACCATATAAAAATAAACCCAACGACAAACCAGTTTACATAGACCCATCTTCCAACTTCTCACCAGCAATAATCAAGCAGATCCCAAAATCAAGTTATCTGACAATTCTTGCAATGGAATCATCTTCAATGAAGCCACAAAAGATTATGAATCACGCAAATATAGTGGATTTTTTTTCTGTTTTTCGATAGGGAACGTCCCAAATATGAGTGATTATGTTATGTCCTGTTGAATATCTTTCTATTAGTCGACAGAGAAAAAAAATCCGAACGCTTAATACCATCCTTGAGTCATCCACTCCGCAGATCTCGTATTCTTCAAAGTAGATTTTTACTCCTGATCTCCCTCTCCGCTCTGAAGTTTACCTTTGGGTAACACAACACAGATTATATCATTAATTTTAGATAACGTAGTAAACAAGATACACCGTTCGTATCAATAATTAACTTTTTAAAAAAAGTCTAAAAAATCATTAAATGTAAAATTAAGGTTTCAAATAAATAGCTAGCTTCATTAGTTGTCTATTACTTCTAACATCACAACAGAGATAAACCTGTATATAATATAGAATTATCTGTGTTTACAGGCATTGCTGTGACTCAATTTATCTGCCCACTCTATTTGCTACTACTGATTTTCTGTTATTGAGAATTCAATATTCCGGCTTGCTGTAATCTGTGTTGCAAGAAAACAAGCTTACGAACACTCACAAGATTTGAAGAATCTCTAATAAACAATGTAAGGACATAATAATTCCTCCCGGTGGCGAAATGTAACTCTCAGTTGAATGGAAAACATCTTGGTGAGTAGACATATATGTCGTGATTCCGATGGTTACTCGAATTTTGAATCAACAAAACATCCACCAAACAGACATTTACGCGCTGAGCAATCACCATTGGGAGTATTTTAAGAGCGACAAAAAGCCAGATAGATGAAGAGCATTAGTTTGGCGTAAAAAGAGGTGAATTTTCTTTATCATACCAATAGATAATTTGAAAAATAACGTTTTAGGATGCAAGACGAACATATGAAGCTCTCTCACCAGCAGACAAACATGGGTGGTTTTGAAGCAAAATAAATATTGGTTGTTTTGTTTTTAGTCAGGTTACACTTGTTGATAAATATGGTTTGTTCTGAGTGAATCTATACCAGTTTATTGCATAAAAAAAATAAATTCCTTTATTCAGAAAAATGTATTTCATCAATAGTTCTTTGATGTTACAGTTTTAAGATTCAATGCATTATACACAGGCATAAAATGTAATATTAGTTGGCCAACTTCTTTTGCTTTCTTACGTTTTCTTAGCTGAGGTTACATTGGATACGAAAGAGAAATGTGTCTTATTATTCACAAATAAGGAAGAAAGGACGATATGACTGTAAGGTTGTCTTTAATCTGATGTATTAACTCTTTAATTGCAGCTTACAAGTTTACTTGGATTTTATTAATGATTTCTCGACGTGATTAGTTTTCAAATTATTCTCTTCAGCAATATTTATGCAAATGTGTTCTCTTATTATCTTTTAGCCTTCCTTATTTTCAATTAAATCTTTCCTCAAATTCCTACTGGCCATATAGAAGCTTCCTTCATGTTATCATTGGGATTATTGCAATAAATGTTACGTTGATTATTTGACTCGAAAAGGAAGGGGCTGGGATATCGAATGTGCTAACTCTATTCTAAAAAAGTCTAAGAGCTAGGAAGGAATTCGATTTTAGCATCATAAATAAAATAAAATAAACAATCAGCTTTACAAATAATAAAAAATAATACTTTTCACGTTTCGTATTTTATTTATTGAATTCTACATTAAATCAATATTAATCTCTTTACCTATATTTAGATCACGTTCGTTTCACACGACCAGTTATAGGGTCGTAATGCCCTATGTCAGAATTCATGGTAATTCTCAGAGGTTCCTGGTAGTTCCCATCTCCTTACATATGACACATTGTACTAAGTTATCTGGTATCATAAGCAAGGAACGATCTCTGGCCTGACCTATTGCCAAATGCGAAAGACTGATTGCCTTCCAAGACTAACGGACCCCTACTGCCCTTTAATTTAACTATAACTTAAAAGGTTAAAGCAAAGTTTGAAGTCGATCCACCGATTCCATACTCAGTGACATAAACCACTACCCCTCTCGCAACCACCTATACACTCTTAGAATTTATAAAAGTGACGATACCGAAATTAGTTCAATACAAAATCCAAACCTGCTAAACGCTTGTCGCCATCGTTGGTGGAACTCGTTGCCGAGTATTGGAGTGCTCATCGACATTTCCTTCTGTGTGAAATGAGACCTATGTTGGATCGTCTGCAGACACCGCATGGTGGGGCAGGGGGTGTCAGGGGATGGAGAGCTCAGAGCAACCCCGGCGACATCATTGCCGGAGTGGAGAATGATGCTGCAATGTGGAGTCCACTAATCGGAAACAGGGACTATAGTAATTGCAATTAAAACGGGTTTTGCTGAGCGCAAACTTCTCATAAGCAATGCCATCTTCCAGCTCCCTACCCGACAGATCACCTGGAGGCATCCTCGATCCAACAATAACACACCCTCTACTACTCTATCCCCCAAAAGAGAAACTTCTAAACGGTAATGCAGTTAAGATAACAATGTCCCCCTCTTTATCCTGACGATATATAATAGATAGATTACTTTTAATTATTTTCAATAGAAAGTGAAGATTTTTTTTATAATTATCCGAAAATGGAATAATAAAGATTTATATTGGTTAAAACGTTCGATTTCTCCCTAATTATGTGGCACTGAAGAGTTGCAGATTTTTTTTAAAAATTCATCTTCCAGAATAGCTGCAAAATGGTCAATTATATTAAATTCAACTTTTGTAACTTTACAAAAGGACATTATGAGAAAGAAAGAAAGAAAGAAAGAAAGAAGGGGGCATAGAAAGCGTTTAACATCTATTTCAGTAAAATGGTAAAAGTTGTCAATTAGAAATCTTTTCATTTGTACTTCGTTATTTCTTAAAATAACGACCATCATTCATATTTATGAATGTTATTGGAATATTTTATTAAAGTTGTTAAGCTCAAATATTTAACGATGTGATAGGGAAATTTCTACGGATATTTTATTGTCATGGAACTCGCCATTGGCTAATTCAACTATTAACTGAAAAAATAAGTAAGATTCATCAGAAGATTAAAATAGGAAAACCATAAAATTTTCACGGATCTTTCTAGTTAAGATTATTCCCACCTATAATAAATCCTTCTAGTTTTCCAACGACGATGGAAAAAGCAGAAATAAATTTTGACAGGAAATACAATTTTGAGAAAAATACTTGTTGACCACTTTTCATGAATAACAATGACAGAAGAAAATTTTCTGATTAATTCAAAAATTGATCGTTCTTTTCAGAGCCGCAGTACCAAATCAATATCTATTTAAACTATTATTGAATGAAAAATGCAATAAAATTCCTTTTAAACTGAATACGCCATGCAGACATGTTTTTTTTTACAAATTTATAGGCAGAAAAAATTTTCGCTGTTTTTATTCCATTGAAATTTCATATAATCGTAAATGCAAGAACTAAAATGAATTGCTGTGAGCATATTTTATGATTTCCATTTCAATAAAAAAACAATTTTGTAATATGAGCTCTTCATTTTTGTTCTACTAATGTGCATGAATGTCTCTTTGTGGTCCACTAAATAGAGTAAAAGACTATTGAGTAATCAGCGAAGAAGAACCATTCCGAAAACAGGTTTCAACATGAAAAGAAAAACCTCATTTTTTTTCCATTCTACACAATACAGCGACGTGCTGTAGTTAGTTATGCATCGATCAGGAAACATGAAAGACAGGTTCGAATTATTAAGGAACAATGGTTTCCACACAATTAAATTCTTTAAAAAGTCGTTCTAAATGCTATAGTGTGTGTGTGTGCGCGCGCGGTGTGTGTGTGTGTGTGTGTGTGTGTGTGTGTGTGTGTGTGTGTGTGTGTGTGTGTGTGTGTGTGTGTGTGTGTGTGCGCATGCGCGCGTTTGCGCGTGCGCGTGTGCGTGCGCGCGTTGGTGTATGCCAAAGAGACAAATGAGTCTTTTGCCTCTATTTATGAAACTTCTTAATTTATCGATACTAAAACTTATAAGAATTATTTCAAATTCAGAATAATTCTTTAGGTTTGAAAAAACTTATTTTTCTTTGCATTTCTATACACTATTTTTTTTATGGATTACAATGCATTTTTTTTTTTTTTGCATTATAGTTATTGAATGAATATTTTTTTTTTATTCTTTCTGATCGGTAACAAATAAGATTCAGTAAAAGAATATGTCTAGCATATGTTGTCCGTCTTCATTGGAGATTTTATGTGATTGCGTGTGCTTCTTTTTGTAAACATAAATCTATAATCCAGGTGACTCTTTATGGGATAGGGAACAGCGAAGGATAGGATAGATCTATCCAAATTAATAATGCCCCCCCCACCACCAGTTGGAAATAGTAAAGGTCTATATGCAGACCATGAATATACGGGTAGCGGGTAACAATTCGAAAAGAAAAATCGGATAACTGATTTCGAATTCCGAACAAATTTGTTATGTTCACTTTCACTAGGGGAAAAAAAGTAAATACATCTATTTTCCAGCTCCTAGGTATAGATTAAATAGACAATCTGACTCTATTCCCTTACAACTAGTCCAGGAGAAGAAAAATTAATTAAAAATTAACCTAACCTACGACCGCAATACATATTCCTAGAACATTAACGGGTTACGGAACTTATGACATACCGTTATATACACTAAGTAGACTGTTAGGTACGAAATATTATAAATCAATGGGTATCCTGATCAGCTGCTACGGGAGGGAGTTAAAAACTATTCAACCCACAAAAGCAGGCTTTCAAAAAATTTCATATTTGTTCATTTGGTCAAATTTTGGGAACTACCAGAGTCAATGCAGAAACATTCTTTATAGCGTAGTTATGCAGATAGATATTATGAAATATTGTCATATATATATATATATATATATATATATATATATATATATATATATATATATATATATATATGTGTGTGTGTGTGTGTGATAAAAACAGAAGAATTTAAAAAAGGTACTAGGAATGAAAGCTTATTAGAACTGACGCATATCCAGCTATTCTACATCCTTGAAGGACCCTCGTCTTGATGAGGCTATTTGAATGTTTCGCATTCAGAGTTGTTCTTCTTCTACTCGGTTGTCACCAAAGGCTCAGCCTGTCCTACTATTTACCCATAGTTTAGGGGAAAAGAGATTCATATCTTTCCTAATGGTATTTGAAAGTAAATGAATCTAACGAACTCGACTGGAATTCGAACTCAGCTTTCCGATTCCTATCCATTTCTCCACCTTATCTCCAGAGAGAGATAAATACTTAGAATTCTTTTTCATTTTTCGAATAATTTTTTTCTGAATTTCAAAAATATTATTTTCCTATCAAATATATTGCAATGTATTTTTAATTAGCTTTATTGAATTTATTTTACAGATCATGATCGGTGACAAGGAAACAAGATTCAGTAAAAGAAAGCTATCATCTTTTATATGCCTGTTCATTGCAAGTGCATCAGTGTGTTTTCAGTTTCATGTTATCGGAGACTGGATTTTGTTTCGTCGATCTACAACTTAAAAGACAGTGACACAAAATTGGCCGCCATTGAAAAAGTTCCACTGAACCTTTGGGATTATATTTATTTTTATAACATCAACTTTCCAACCTTTCATCTTGTTTTTCAACTCTCTGCCGAATACAAAATTATAGAATAGCTGAGAATAGCCAACTAATTGAAGGTCTGTGCAGACAGAAGACTCTCTAATTGGCAGAACAGGATTAAGCCGACGCTCTCTACACTAGATCATGCGTTCTTTGAGTAGCTCTGGTTTATTTCTAGTCACAACACAACTTGTTGCTGTGATGACACCAGACTGACTTGCATATGTTGGATGTTGATTTTGAGCATCATAAGTAATCTAATCATCTAAATCGTTTTTAATCATAATGATCTAATTTCTGTTTGAGAATTTGTTATCGTAACACAGCAAAGACGGTACATCATAGACAGATATCTGCTATGGCAATACCACTAAAATACTTTCATCTGAAAAATAAGATAACTTACAGTTCAATCTGCAGTCTCCATTTATATTAATTCCGGGCAATCGGATTCTACAAGGGAGATAACTTCAGGTATATCAAAATCTATTTATAGAGTAGTTTCCCAGATTTATTTGCAAATATTTATAATGTGAATTCTGAAAATACGAAATAACTTGGCATTAGGCTTAATGACCGCCGGAGGCAGCCCTTAAGTGAGTTTCTTTTTTTTTTTTTTAATCATTTCACCCCAAGAAAGGCAAAATTGTCACTAACACACAAGGAATTACTAAGAGAGAACGAAAATGCGAATATATTAGTGAGAAAGAACAATAAAAGAACGGGTTTCAGAAGACAGAATATTGCGATTGACGTGGCATTTAAATTTTTGAAGATTTTAGGTGACAGGGAAGCAAGAAAACCGGAAGTTAGTTCCATGGTCGAGAAATGCCAGAAAATAAACTATTAGAATAGAACTTGCAGTGACATTTAATTAGTTAAAAAATAAATAGGTAAGACATTGTTATCAATCTTTTAAACTCATGCGGCCAAGGTACGAGAACAATTGCCATGAAAATATTTGTAGAAAAGACAGACGGAAGCCTAGTTTTGGTCATGATTCTTACATCCGGCAGCAAAGCCTCTGATCGTAAGGAATATAGAGCCACCCCTTAATTACTGTTGTTTCAAGGTCTAGCCTGACCTTGTTAGTGCCCCAGCTTTTGGAAAAACAAGACTCTATGAAAGTATTGAAATAGATATTTATAATAAAATTACCAACAATAACTATTTATAGTAAAATGATTAGCAATACATTTTGTAGTAGCATTACCGTTTAATAAAATACATTCGCTGCAGAAGACTACTGAAAGCTAAGCGCGGAACTGATCTTTCTTGTCTAAATTTGTCTCAATTACTGTGCACAAGAACTATTTACATAGACAGACTCAGTTTGCACAATGATAACTATTCTCCAGCGAATGTGTATACAAACAACACCAGTAATGGTTGCCCGCGACGCGAATTTATTCGAACTTTCACTGTCGATAACTCCAGAAGATAGATTTTATCAAATTTATCAAGCCAGATTCGAATGGAGCATGTACAATTACACATAAATGTAAGTATTCTGGAAATTTTTAATGCGAACTTGAGCAGGTGTTACACTGCAATTTAACCGAATTACCAACAATACATTTTATAGCAAAATGATCAACAGTACATCTTATCTATAAAGGCATACAACTGCGTTCAAAATATTTAGATTTCGGCATTAACTAACCGATAGTGACTGATATGCAGCTCAATAAATCAATCAACGACAGAAGGAAGTCACATCACGGCAGCTGTACATCAGTTTGAAATATTTTCTTTTCGGCTGTTTTTATTGTTTGAAGTTCCCCAATCAGTCTTTGATTCTTGATGTTACAGGGTATCTATATGTTTCCTTTTTACATTGTAGCCACCTCTCTAGTTAGAAGAATGTACAGATCTAAATAACAATGATTTATTCTACAATCGATGACGGAATTTAGAAAAACAATTATAAGTAACCACCACATTAGGAAAGCCAAAGAAAGGATCGGCCTAAACACGATGGACAAAGAAACAAAAAGGATACATTTTTAGCTCTTAAACGACCAAATATTGAAAACAGACTGATTTCTGATTTTATCGCTGTATTCTACAAAATTATTAAAACTGGAGTAAAAATGGCTATAAGAAATTAAAGTTTTGATAGCTGTAATCCTTACCAATGATTTATTAGGCTGATATATAAAAAATATTTCCAACACCATATTGCACTCTGGTAATGAAATAGAAGTATTTTTAAAATTTATTAATGTCTTTATTACATACCTTCAGTCAACTGTATTCCGTCGCGAATATTATCTTAGAAGAATGTATTTTTAAATCAAAATAGCAATAAGTTAACTGTAAAACAATATTATAACTTAATATTTTCCTAGCAGTTGATTTTACTTTTTAGATGTAGAAATATTTAATATTGTTGAAGAATTTAAATGCCCCACACATTTTTTTCGTTAGGCTCGTAAATTAAGTGAACGATATCAGCCCTTAAAAATAATGTGTATTATAATAATGGATATTTTAAAATTGGACCTTATAAATAACGTGAAGACGATGTAATGTTTTATTCTCGCAAGATCGTGTAACTTGAGTTGTAACTCGAGCTGTCCTTTTAGGTTCTTTAGTGTATATATATATATATATATATATATATATATATATATATATATATATATATTTATATTTATTTATTGTTTATTATAATTTTTCATGTAGACAAAAATAATTTACTCACTAAAAAAGGAAGTGAAGTTTCACATGCGACTTGCTTACAAACAGAATTGTTCACAACCATTTTGGTTGTCAACAGTCTAAGTGCAATTTTAACTACACTGAAACGAAGTTGTCTCTTTGTAGTGAGTAAATTGTTTTTGTCTATATGAAAAAATTATAATAAATACTTATTGCTCTACTATCGGTATTGAGCCCTCTTTTTCAATTAATCTGTGAACGTTAGATTTTTATATATTAATATTCGGATATATATATATATATATATATATATATATATATATATATATATATATATATATATATATATATATATATGAGCGCGTGGCCGCGTGGTTAGAACATTCGCTTTTTGAGCATGACGGGTAGACGGGTATCCTCGAATACAAGTGGCCAGATATGCTATTTAAATTTATATCTATCATATATTTGGTTCGTTATGTTAAGTTAGTGGGTTTAAGGACAATTCAATCTTTGTTGAGTCTTTCATCCTGTACGTCGTTTTTAGTTTGTAATTTCCTATTTTAATTCAGAATCAAATATACAAGTCTAATATGAATAGTTTTAATGTTAGCCTTTCCACATAAATTATCATTAAGAACATTTCCATAAATATATATAGCACTAACAACTTTCAAGTCATAAACGACTAGTCAAACCCTCATTACTTGGAGTATAGAACAATTTCCTCTATGAAGGATAGAAGGTCGTCAACATCGACGTTTTCGAATAGGTCACTCAAGGCGGGGGAAAAAAGATCGCTGTCTAGTGAAAGCAAGATCTCCAAACACTCTCAGGAAGTGCTTCCCTGTATATGGTGAATGAGAAATTACGTAAATGGTCGAAGAATTTGAAGGGCTAGCTCCAAACCGGTATAGTTTTGTCATTAACGTTCATGATCAGCACTCTTTTTGAGCTCGTATGTTGACTCAAAAATAAAATGATGCAGATTTTAAGTTATACTTTCCTGGTCTAAAATTTTATTTCTATAGTAAGTTTGAGATACGTTGGGTGTCTAGAAAGTAATCAGTCATTTAATATTAATGAAAAGTAGCTTACATAGGACAATGGCATCTCAGTCCTCTTCAAAGAACTCCTTTTGGGACTTCACACTCTTACTTCAGTATGTCATCTATTTTTAAAAACTGTCTACAAATTCTTCTTTATGGGACATCATCAGTTAGTTCGTGTACAATTTAATCTTGTCTATGGAGTTTTTGTGGCGATATTAGGTTTGAAAGAATCCATAAGTCTGCAACTAATTATTCAAGATATAGAATATCACGGAAGGCTAGCAGATCTGCGCCTAAAAAATCTACTGGAACGCTCATTATGAATGCGATGGCTAAAAGTAGACATCGCATTCAATGTGGTTTGACTTCGAATAAATAATTCCATTGGATAGTGCTCAATTATCTAGCGTAGTAAACTCTTATCTGATTGGGTGCCAAGTTACAACGACGCTGCGCAACCGCTCCTTGAGATATTCAAAATAGCTGAATAATATACACTGAAACAATCTAGAAACGAAACAAAATTTATGGCGGAAGTAATCAGATTTCAGTATGTGATTTCATGATGTCAGTGTGTAGGTGAAGAATTATGGTTCTTTTTCGTTTTGTGGTCAATTTGGCTTTGTTATTCTGGTAAAAAGAGATTTGAAAATCAGTTTTTCTTATATTCTTCCGTTTGCAAACAGAAATAATCTCACTGATTCACTTCGAGCAGACTCGTTAGTTGAAGAAGACAACTTTGGAGTCTCTTCTTTCGACCTCATCAGTGATTTTGATGGCCGAATTCAAAATGGCCAAATTGTGGTAAATGACATTTCGACATTCTCCAAAATATACCAACGATGTTGATTTTTAAGGTTTTTCATGATTACTTAAATGATAAGTTATGTAAAATAGCTTTCGCCTTTGGAATATATAAATTTTTTATTAGAAAACGAGGAATATTCAAAGAATAAGGTTGAACAAGCAAGAAAACCGGAATAAAAGATGGAGACGTCAACTAAAAATATATCTTTGATTTTATATAATTGGTAAGATGATAGGACTTACTTATATGGATACTGTTTTGTTTTTTGTTTCTTTCATTTTTAACCTCAAACTTTTTAATCAAAATGTATTTTTCGTCTTGATAGACGTGATGCATTATATTATTCCAGAATATTAAGAATATAGATCGAATATTAAGCAATTAATAACGACATGTCAGGCTTATCGATCCACCCTCCAAGGGTCAAGTAAAAATATTAATATAAAAACACTGGACAAAATTAACGTTGTCATGTAATAGGTTATGTGTTTCTCTTATAAATTTGAAAGACGTTCAACAAATGGACATTTAAACTTGGACCATTTCGCTTCTTTATTTACAATATATATATATACAATAGAAATTTTTTTTTAAATATCTTTTTGCCAGAAACCCAAAACCAACTTGACTACGAGACGAAAAAGAAACATAATTGGTCAAATGCATACTGACATCGCGAAATCACATACCTACATCTGATTACTTCCGTCATAACTTTCGTTTCGTTTCGTTACAATTCAGTTTTGTAACCATCGTTATTTTTAACGAAATTTTTCTGTTTCTTAATATTTTGCTTAGCTTTTGGAAGGCAACTTTGCCATTCCAATGCGCCTTTCCGTACTTTGTTAAAAAAAAACTTTCCAGATATTTAAATTGTTGTATTTGTTTGATTTCGGTATCTCCAATTTGTAATTGGCATGTTTATGTTTTTCCATTATAGCCACCATGAATTCAATCTTCTTGTAATTGATGTTAATTTCTTTCTTTTTGCCTTCCTTCACTACCAAATGTTCATATAGTTTCCTTTCTGTGTCTGTTAACAACACTGTGCCATCTGCATGTCTTATGTTGTTACTGGTAGGACTTCTAATTCTCTCAGATTCGCCTCACAGTAAAAAAATTAATGAGTCTGTTGAGAAGACACACACTTGTCTTACATCCCTTTCTATTTTTCTATATTTAATGAACTCATTTTCTATCCGAATGCAGGTATTTTGCTGCGACAAAAAGGTTTTGGGTTATTCTAATATCCTTCCCAGTTATGTCAAAGTTACTTAGCGGTTCCAAACGTTCTTTGTGGCGTAATTCATCAAAAGCTGTTGCATAATCTATAAAGCACAGTTACACCTCATTCTGCATTTGTATTACTCTTTCTGATATCATTTTGAGTATAAATGTTTCATTCCTTGTTCTAGTGACTTTAATGAACCCGCACACTTTTTGTTCTATTTTCGATCTAGTTCTTTTGCGCACTCTATTGATATCGATAAGATTGTTAGAAACAAAGAAAAGATTACTGAACTGTTATGTAATATCAGTCCTCCTATATGGATGATATTGTGTGTGTCAAATAAAAAAAACATTTTTCGTTCACACAATACTTATGGATATTTAATTTGAAATTTAGAATAATTTTTAATTCAGTATATTCTAATGTTTAAAACAGATATTTTATCAATAAGATAGAATATAGAACACAATAGATGAGTCATACTGTTAGCAAGCAATATAATTTGCAGTTGAACATGTACAGTTATATTTGTTTGATACAAAATGTGACAAATGTATGCGTCAATGTATTCGTTTTTTCTTTACAAATAAATTAGAATGTTCTTGTACTGTTAATGATTCTATTAAGATGTCTAAATTTTTTGACAGTCCTAATCGTTTTGCTAGATTTCTCTACTTTGTCTGTGTTGAAGAAATGTGCAAAATAGTTCCAAAGGCAGGAAACAATGAAATTAATCCTTATAATAACGATTGCTATTTTTGTTCCTGCAAAATTAATGGGTTAATTTGCAGTGTAACACCTGCGCTCAGTTCGCATTAAAATTTCCAGAATACTTACATATATGCGTAATTGTACATGCTCCATTCAAATCTGGCTTGATAAATTTGTTAAAATCTACCGTTTTGGAGTTATCGAAAGTGAAAGTTCGGATTTGTGTCGTTGGCGGCAGCCATTACTCGTGTTGTTTGCATACCTTCGCTGCAGAATGCTAAACGCGGAAGACTACGGAAAGCTAAGCTCGGAACTGATCTTTCTTGTCTAACTTTTTTCTCAATTATTGCGCACGAGAAATATTTACGTAGAGATGCTCAGTTTGCGTAATGGTAGCTACACTGACAGATATTCTACATCGAATTTATGCAAACAACATTAGTAATGGCTGCCCGTGTTGCTAACGAATCCGAACTTTTACTGTTGATAACTCCAAAACGATAGATTTTAGCAAATTTGTCAAGCATGTACAATTACACATATATGTAAGTATTCTGGAAGTTTTTAATGCGAACAGAGCACGGGTGTTTCACTGCAAATTAATCAATTAATGCCTCCAACAAAAAAACAATAAAAAACAAACAGAAATAAAGAAAAAAAGATTGAATAGTCGAAGTTTTAAGTTCACTGGGTATGTATTGAAGGTGTCTAAATTCTCTCGATTCTATCAGTGCCATATCTACATGCCCTTCAGGATACTAAAATTATGAACTGTAGTCGCACATACCAATGCTTAGCACAAATTCTTTAAAATGACTTTAAAGTATTCGTGTTAAGCAGGGACAAGTAGGGATTACGACTATTTAAAAGAATTTACAACAATTCACAAAATACCAATCATTACTTTGTTGGTTTTGTATTGATATATTAACACACTATTTCAAACTGTTCTTTCTCTGTTGTATAAACAATAAACGTTTGATTCTATACACTTGCACTAAATATATGGCCGTCTGGTTATATGCAAGTCAATTTTACGCAATCAATTACAGATGTTAGTAAACAATTTAGATTTATATGATAATTATAACATGAGATTTTAATTTATATAATATATATTTATAATAATTTATAATTTCGTTATGTGATATTTTATTAAGTAATTGGTGGGTTATTATTCATAATGCAAAAAAAGTGTTATTTTCATAGTATGCGAATATCTTTTTATGAGAATGGCGAATTTTCAAAATGATTACAAATCCAGTTGATTAAAATATCGACTCCGGGAAAGAGCAGAATACAACCGTAATAACTGGAAAATATATAGTTAAGGGCGCACATATGAAAGCTAAAAATAGTGGGGACATAAAACCACATTTGACAACGTGGATAAGATAGTATAAATATGACATTATTCTGAACATGAATTGAAAATTGGTTTTCTTTTGCTATGGAGTAATAAACGTACCTCCCCTTCAATAAAATTATGAAAATTTCGGAATGTTTGAAAATGTTTATAAATCAAGGATGTAAAAGTATTGAATCCATGAAAGAGCCGAGTACAAAACTAATATCTGGAAAATATATATTTAAAGTCTCATCTGAAAACCTTCTAATTAGAGTAAGCGCTTTTTTCAAGGCAAACGTTTTATTAAGATTAATTTAGTCTAAGTTGTGACACCTATGATGATAATACTCATTACACAGGTAATCGGTGATGTAATGAATATGCATACACCTGGGTTTCCCCTCACAGTAATAGGATTGGCTGGTGTCAGCCATAAATACAGACTGATGTGGACGCCTATTGACGACGCCTATAGACTTCGCCTATTGCTTACGCCTATTGCCTAGCACAACGGCGAGGACCAGTCCATTACGGCTACTTGCTAGATTGTCCTACCCGGTTACAGTAGTCAACAACCACTTTGCTACTTCGAATAAATATATCCCGTTCCGGAACATATCAGTGGCCTGCATATCAACATTGATAAACTGATAAATTTTAGTTCATTCAAGCAAATGACCACAGGGGAATTGAACTCACTACACTCGGGATAATCTCGGAGATTAGATTCCTACCCACCACCATTGTACAGCAAACGCCTTTGAACGGGAAATAAATGCTCACTGTGCAAAAAATATTTACTAGATACATGTTTATTTTAGAAAACCACAAGGTCAAATGGATGAGAAACAATCGCAATTTCTCCTGCCTCAAAAATCAGCATCACAGTCATGTCTGTAACTTAGTTTGAACACTAACTACATCTAGCTCTGCAAGGTGACAAGCCTCTAAATCTATTATAACTCTAATAGGCCCGCTTTCTTTATTTTCATCAGCATTAATACAGAGTGCGGCAGAAATACCTCCCACCTATACCATCCAGAAACACCTCCCACGCCATAGTAAGACATTAGTGGTAACGGTATCTTCATCTAACTAATGTCTACCATTACATAGGGGGTATTTCTGGGAGGTATATATGGAAGGTAAATCTGCCGTACCCTGTTCTTAAAATTCTCCCCACTTGATCTTTTTCATTCTTAGAGTTTCGCCACTGCGTTTTCTAGTTTTTGGTCACATTGGCAAAATTCACTGAAGTCTAGTTCCCGGGAAGCGTCTTCTAGACATCACCTCCTCATCACATTAAAGGCGTACAATCACAAGGTATGGGTATGACGCCAATATGCTGACGGAAGGAGTTGATTTGGGTCATCATTTACATGAAAATGTTTGAAGATCTAATCTTTAAATATTAACACTGATGAACACCAAATTTACTGGTGAGTTATTTGCTTAGCCACGACCTCAAAAGTCAAAACATCAAATTGAACTGAAAGAACATATTAGTTCCTTGACAGAAATAGTATTCTACTTGAAGAGCAAAAAGTTCGGCAAGAAAGATTCTTATGATTGCAAAGTACAGATCAACATAAAATCTATAAACCCGAAGGTACATTAATGAGGAAATCAAATGTGACAGCTTACATATCAACAGAGCATTATTTCAAGAGGGTTCCCTTCCGTCTCTATCGTTCTGGATTGTATCTACACCTATGATATTAAATAAATATCATAATGTATTTTTATCAGATGCCTGATAGATTCAGTGATCAGTTATTCTATATGGACAACTTAGAACTGTTTTCGAAAAGGGATAATGAATTAGTGAGTTTGATAATAACAATAAAAACTCATAAATGATATCACCATGCTATTTGGTATAGAAAAATGTACTAACGCAATTTTCAAAAGTGATAATTGGTACGAACAATGTAAATACTAACTAAGGACACTATTCGTGAAACAAAACAATAAAATACGTAACTATGTTGATATAAATGAAAGAAAAGGAATCCATAATGCAAACATGAAAAAACAAAATAGAAAATAAGTCTACCATTCGTCCGTACTTTGAATATTGCTGCCACATATGGTCTGGCACTCCTGCTATACTTGATGAAATCCAACGAAAAATCTGCAATTTTATTGAAAATGAGAAATAATAGATGATAATAATAATAATAATAATAATAATAATAATAATAATAATAATATAAACGAAGAACAACAACAACAACAACAACGACGACGACGGATGTGGATTAAATGTTTTTTTAAAAAAAAGAAAATACTCTTGGTATCCCTTACTCATAAAATTATGAACAACATTCATTAAACAAGAATACAGGGTGCGATGGATAAATTGTCGTCTAAATTGCAGCTCGCACGCACACACACACACACACACGCATACACACACACACACACACACACAAAAATGAAAATAACACTGACATCTCATTTTAACAGATATATTTACCAAAATTGCACAAAAATATCTTGAAATACTAAAGAGTAAATTTATTCAATAAAATCATCATTGTCTTTAACCACAGCCTCCAGACAACATTGGAACCTACCGCAACTTTTCTGGACGGTCTCCTTGTTTAAGTTAGTGAATGCTGCCATAATCCTTACCTTCATCTTTTGTGTTACAAGGAGTTTTTTTTTTGTCTCTCGCTCAACTGCGCCGCACACATAATAATCAAAGAGGGTTGCAGTCTGCGGAGTTAGGTGGCCACATGTAAGGGAGTGATGTGGTCGGAGAAATTGTCTGACAACCATGACTGGGTTCTCCTGCTTGTGTGACATGGTGCAGAGTCCTGTTGCTAGACATAGGGTCTTCCAGCAGCCACCCTGTTGACCCAGGGCAGCACTATCTCCTCAAGGAACTTTATGTAGGTCTCCGTGTTGAGTCTGAGACCCTCACCAACAAATTCTGGGATTATTTTCTTATCAGAACAATCAGAGTGAGTTTTCCGAGCTGCCGTTCCTCTGTAATCACTGTTAAGCTCATCCAACCTTTTTCTGAATCTTATGCACTGTCCTTAGATTGACATCTGAACACACTGAAATTTTCGTATTGGAGCTTCCGGCGCGAATGCCAAAAAGTACAGTATACTTTTTCCAAATTTCTCGCGGAGTGAATAGTATCATGGTGCTCGTTTTCTCACAGACGCCACCCAACTGACCCTACTATACTGTGCCGTCGACAAAACCAAAAACAAACAATACGCATGCGCGAAATTAAAAATATAAACTAGCGACATCGTACCCTGTAGTTAACTTCATTAGTATTTGCATATTTGTTATTTAATTTTATTGTTTTGTTTTGTTTTTTATATGACTCTTATTCAACTTTTAACTTTAGTATTCTTGTTTAAAAAAAGACGATACTGGTCATTTGTAATGATAATATTCTGGAAATATTATTGATAAAATATTATTGATAAAAATCGATATATTAACAAAATCTACTACCCTATCTTATTTAAATAAATAAATAGCAAAGGAAACAGATTCTTAGCAGAAATACTACATTTGAATAAAAGGTCATTATATAAAGTTTCTTACCCTTTCGGGATTAAAAATTTGTTATTGCATGTAAATATTATTTATTTCCTCATTAAAATGTACGACTTCGGTTTCAATTAACATTCAAATAAATACATCCACATCAAAGGGAACCAGAAATTAGATTCTCATAACATAATGGAAGTAGGAATATTGCCCGCTATTTCTATGCAAAAAAGCTTTCATCAGCATTTTTTTTATTTTTTCACAAAAAAAGACGCTATGTTATTTCATGAAAATCTTCAGAATAAACTAGAAGAAAATTGCATCTCTGATCGAAAACAAATAGACTGAAAAGAAACTTTTTTGAAAGAACGTTTTCCGGGGCTTCTCGAATTTAATGAGTTTTTCATTTTCGCCGTTTTCAAACGTATCAAAGTCTTAGAAGTGACAAAGATTTTCATACATTTTTCTTAGAAACCTGGAGGGGATTCACAAACAATAGATTGAAGATATGTTTTTTTTTCCACATCCTGATTGACGGCACTTTTTTTAATGTTTTAGCTTTATGTTTCATATTATAAAATGATTAATATATATGATGACGAGTTATTTTTCTGATCGAAAGTTACTAAAACAACCGAAATAACTGCGTTTTTTATTTCATATTTTAGAATGGATTCTTATGTAGTAAAACGATGCAATGTGCGTTATTCCTAAACTTATCAATTAAAATAACTTCTTCAGTGTTACACTCACCGCTCGTTTTGCTGTTCATAAGAATAGAATAACAATTTCTATTCAAAGAAATATAATTTTTTTAAAAATAGCCGGGTCTTGCATTTTTAATTTCGTTTTTAATCATTTCACCCCAAACGAGGTAAAAAGCCACTAAGGTACAATAGCTTACAAAGTGTGAAAGAATAAGAAAAATATTATTAAGGAGCGAGAACAACAATAGAAAAGGAATAAAGAAGAGAGTAGATAACGATTGGCATTGCATTTAAATTTTTGAAGCGGGAATTCGGATGAGAATTCCACAAGCTGAAATGCGTTAAAACAATTTTTTAGCGTAAAACTTACGGTTACATCCAGCCATTTCAACTGGCAATCTAGTACAGCTCTTAAATTTATAAAGACTAGGTACCATCGAAGAAAGTTCATTCGAACAATTACCATGAAAGTTTTTATAGAATAGGGGTAGGGAAGCTACATTACGGTGGTGGGAAAATGACTGATGGCGAGATGCCAGGACAGGACCAATAACATTGCTGATTCTTATTTAGATTTTATCAAGGATCTTGTAAGCGATCTAGGATTGCAAAGGAGATGTTTGTCGCAGATTATTTCTACGTCACAGAGAATAAATCACTAAGTTCAGACTCGAACATCGCGGACAGAAAGAAAAATGCCGAAAACTCGATTCGCAGGTACTATCTCACAAATCACAATGCACGCAACCAGTCAGAAAAATAACTCATTCTCCAACAAACGTGGCAGCCAAAATATCCGACTTTTTCTTCCCCGATTCGAGAACACCAACTGCTTTTATTTGCCGAGCATTTTTTTCCATTCGTCGACAACTGTAGAGAAAAACTGTTTAGCACGATACAGTGAACCAACTTTCCTAGCAGTAAACTTAGCATTTGATTCAATATAATCTTTCCACTTCATGCTAGCAGAGAACGTTTGCCCGAGAAGGCACAACTAGTCCCTCTCCTGGAGGTTAGCATCAGTCATGCAGAAATGGGTCTCTCAGACGTTTAATACTGTGCATTGTCCTTTTAGAGATGTTAAAATTAACAAGCCATTCCTTGCACCAGTTAACAGAAAATTGTAAATCATTTTTTAAATCAGCCGACATTTTGACCTTATCAAATTGATCAGACAATTATTATCGTTTTAAATAAAAACACGTTAGCCATTATTGTTGATTTTGACAGTATTTAGTTTATTGGGTGTCTTCCTAATCGGATCAGGAAGCTCATCTTTGTTGTTATACTCTCAATTTTTCAGTCGTTGTATCTTTTACCCTTCTTCATCGTTCTGTCGTACTCCATAATTTCCTGAAGGCTACCGATTACGGCAGGCATCTGAAAAAGAGCGGTATGGCAAATAACCGTAACGCTGTGAGTATAACAACCAAGATTAGGATGCTGGTTCGAATAAAAAAAGTATATTATAATGATAATTCCTCATCTAAAAAATTCCGACATAAATTATTTACTTCCCTCTGAACTATTTGTTGATTTTTAAACAATATTTCAGACATTAATTCTGTTGGTGTAAAATCAAAAAAAAAAACAAATATGGCGCTGATGAAAATCATGAAATGGTATAATGAGTAATAATTTAAATTTGGTCTTCTGCAAAGCCATCAAGCATCTGTGTGTTTAAAATGATTCCCTGAAACAAAAGGGTCTTGAATTTCGAATTTCGTTAAGTGATTTTTTTAAGTAGATTGGAAATGGAGAATATGCTTCTCTATTTCCAATCTACTTAAATCACTTAACTCCCATAAAATTGACAGACTGGATGAAGTTACTATAAAAAGAAAACAACTAAAATCATGCTGAAAGCAAATACTAATCAATATTAACGATAACTGTTGTCAATATTTCATAAAAGAAATATTAAGATGATAGTAAATACTAGTCAAAATTAATAATAATAGATGACAATACAATGCTTCATTTAAGAAAAATAAGTGAATGTTGGACTCTTTCCCTACTAAAGCAAAGAAGACAAGGCATCAGTGGTGTGGCTGTATAGAAAACACTAAGAATACCATTGACGAGAAATTTTAAAGAAAATGGGAAAGAAAATGGCGCCATTGCTACTGATCAGAAAGCAGCAGCTGAAATATCTGGGACGCATAATTAGGAAAGATGATAGTCACTCAAAGGACTGAAGGCGTGAGGGACAGAAAGAAACAGGGAGTGACATGAGCTTGTGTAAATGAATGACAGAGCTGGATCCTTATTTTATCTGGTGTGTTCCTTCAGAACGTAGGCGATCATGGCCCTCCACATCTTTCTGTCACTTGTACTTCTTAAAAAGGTTGTCTTTTGTTATTTATCCCAAACCCTATTCTACCATCCATTTACCCAAGCTCATCAAGTATGTTACGCGCTGCTTTCCCCCTTCCCCTCTTTCCCTCATTCTGTCCTGGGAGTATCATGTTTTCCAAGCCCTCCCATCTCATTACGTACCCTAGAAATTTCAACTGCCTCTTCTTGATATTAAGTATAAGTTTCCTTTTTGTTTCCATGATAGTAAGGGGAAAAGCATTGCTTAGTCCTACAAGAGATAGGAAGTTGAGAAAAATCACTATCACCCACGTCCTGAAGAGACAGGGTACTTAAAGGAAGACTTTCATGTTTCCTACCTTCCCCGACCCCAGTTTTCATGCAAGGCTAATCTTTAGGTGTTTAATCGTACGCAGTCTGAAGATAGACACCTGCACGAAACGAGACGTTCACTACGTACTCGTGGACAGATATATATATATATATATATATATATATATATATATATATATAGAGAGAGAGAGAGAGAGAGAGACAGACAGACAGACAGACAGACAGACAGACAGAGAGAGAGGGGGATATATATATATATATATATATATATATATATATAGACTTATCCCTCTATACACACCATATAAATCTTTTCCTATAGTCATTAACCATACATGAGATTATTTACTAAACATAGTTCTATCTTAAACAAGGACAAAATTGAGAAGCACTCATGGGAATCGAACTGGGTAAAATTACAAGATGGTCTACACGGCAAGCCGGTTAATCACCACCCCAATTAGCTGGCTAAGGTATTTACTGAACTGTGAATGGCACAAAATCACAGCAGTGCGACACAGAGTGAAAAACAAAATAATTACACTCGTAAAATTGGTCTTGCTAACTAGTAAGCGACAGTAAAGACCAATACATACATACATATATATATATATATATATATATATATATATATATATATATATATATATATATATATATATAAAAGAGAGAGACTGAGAGGGGGGGAAAAAGAGAGAGATAGCGATTTAGATGTAGAAGCGAGAGAGAGTGTGGAGAAAACCAAGTAGATAGTAATGCACAAGACAACACGTTAAAAAGTTTCAAATGAAATTGTTTCCATTAAAGTACGAAAAAGTTTTCTAAATTAACTAGAAAATTGAGAAAAACTTTTGTAAAACATTGATTTTCGTTGATATTTATGTATTTTGTTACTAAATTGAAGGAAAAGAATCTCAGTTAAAGACGTAAATGGGAGAAAATGATGAGTAAATCTCATTATTTCTTCTACCGCTCGCTATACTGCAATGGCTCCAAATTAGTCATTAGTTTGTGAGACAACTCGCATTCTTTTTTATGATTCTTTCCATGTTCTGTACAATTATTAGATGTGCGTGGCTTAGTACTGCACGAGAAGACCAAACAGACATACTGAAAAACGCCAAAACAAAGCAAGCTTTATCGGCTGAAATCGATTTATCGATCGTAATAGGTCCACAGCCAAAGAACGTTAATTAACACTTTCGCTACTTTCCCTGTTAATTAATTAATTAAAGCTCTCCTTTTTGAAATTTACGCCTTGTCTTCATGTTATCCTCCAAAATCTGCTTTATTTAATACTTATTCTCCAGATATAGCATTAAGTCTGTGTCTAAATTGCATTGTTCACTTCTTGGGAGCCACGTATCAGCGAATAAAATAACGTAGTAAGTAGATAGATAGATAGATAGATAGATAGATAGATAGATAGATAGATAGATAGGCACTAACATAGATAGATAGATAGATAGATAGATAGATAGATAGATAGATAGATAGATAGATAGATAGATAGATAGATAGATAGATAGATAGGCACTAACATAGATAGATAGATAGATAGATAGATAGATAGATGAGATGGATATAGATGGATGGATGGATGGATAGATGGATGAATGGGCACTAACATGGATGGATAGATAACATAGATAGATAGATAGATGGATGGATGATGGATGGGCACTAACATAGATGGATGGATGATAGATGGATATAGATGGATAGATGGATGGAAAGATAGATGGATAGATAGATGGATAGATAGATACTAACATGGATAGATAGATAGATAGATAGATAGATAGATAGATGGATGGATAGATAGATGGATAGATAGATAGATGGATGGATAGATAGATGGATAGGCATAACATGGATGGATAGATAGATAGATAGATAGATAGATAGATGAGATAGATATAGATGGATGGATAGATGGATGGATGGATGGATGGATGGATGGGCAAACATATGATAGATGGATGGATGGATGGATGGATGGATGGATGGATGGATGGGCATGGACATGATAGATATGGATGATGGATGGATGGATGGATGGATGGATGGGCATAACATATAGATGGATAGATAGATAGATAGATGATGATAGATGGATAGATGGGCATAGATAGATAGATAGATAGATAGATAGATAGATAGATAGATAGATTAGTGTGCAAAAGAACACGGATCTCTAGAATGCGTCGAGTGTCTACTGAAAGAAAAGAATGAGAAAACAGTTCTAAGTCTAGTTTACATCTCTCGAACAATCCTGTTTTTCAAAATATTATCCAGACTTTTGTCCATATCGAATATTCCATCTCTTCACGTCTCTTTAAATATTCTCTTTTCATTCGAACGAATTTTCTTTCCCTCACTTGAAATGCAAAGATTTATATCAAGATAAAAGAACGCAAAACACTGCAGGTGTGACTTGCAGTTTGCCTTGAGACAACTAAAAAACACCTTTCCTTATCTGTTAGGTCAGAATCGGTACAATTGCTTTTCTGAAATCTGCAAAGCATTGCTTCTTACTGATTTTTTTCAACGTTTACTGATATTCTATTCAGTTAAAACTTAACAATCCGAATCAATCAAGACGAGTGATATGATTTATTTTCATAGACTTAACGAAAGATGTCGAATTCAGAAAATAATAATAATAAAAAATCACTAACAATAATGCTGTCATACATATAACTGTATTCGATGAGTAACACTTACATTAATTCTTAACAAATAACAATATCTTTTTTTCCTTGAGTTTCAATGAATAAAATAATGTAGTGCTAAATTTTGCTAAAACAAATTTTAGGCGAACATTTGAATAATTAAATGGCTACATTAGACAAATATGAGGAATATATCAAATCACACTTTTAAATGTTAATCAATGGTTAACATTTAAACGTGAAATATATTTCACTTTTAAATATTTATATGATAATTTTCTTTCATAGTCTGTGAACAATATTTACTCGTACACATAGCTTTGATTGAACACTTCGATGGGGTGTAATGATTAGCAAGATCGATAAATCAATAACAATTGAGTAGTAAGTTCGACTCTTATTGGGTGCTTCATATTTTCAGCTAAATTATTACATATTGTTTTGAAGGAATAATAATATAATAATAATAATAACGATATAAGCTAATTTATTACTGTTAATATAATAGTTTTTACACCAAGATGGACTTTTAACAAAAGATAATATTTTTCTCTCACTATAATATAGACCAAAATGTATTTTTAGTTACGGATATATCCCATTGAAACTCCGTTTCCCGTAATATCACTGAAGTTAAGCAACATCGAGCTTGGTCAGTAGTTATGGGAATGGCCGCTTGAGAATACCAGGTGCTGTAAACTTGGATATGCGGATGGTGTAATGGATAATGTCTCGGAATTGTTAATCAGAAAGCAAAGTTCCAATTCCAGTTTGGTTCTTTATGTTCACTTTCACGCAAATATCCTTAGAAGTATGATTTCACTTCTTCTCCCTAACTATGGGTTAATTAGTAAGATTAGTATCACTAAATAATTATAATACCCCCACCAAAAAAGATCTTACTATCGAAAAATGTTTTCTGACTTTAAAGAACCTGTAAAGGGTTGATAAGCTACAGAAAACGGATCAAACAATCAATCAATTAATAAAAATGCAATTGTCTTATCTCTAAGTACGTCTCTGGCCTTAATATTTCGTATAAGATTTCTTACAGGAAATTCGCAACGATCGAATTATTAATTTTTTAACCCCTGTCATATTTGCTATATATTTTCACACACTAAAATCTACGTTGGACTTTCCTATTCCCCGTGGAACAATGGCCTAAAGCAGTAATTCTCAAACAGGGTCCATATGCCTTCTTTGGGTCCATGTAACATTACTGGGGGTCTACAAACCAAATAGCAAATTGAGGGCCCACGGTGGTCGTCCATAGAGCAATTTTACTTTAGAACGCTTGTTACAGATGAGACTTGGAATTTCTACCGTAATCTACGCCATATTAAAACACTAAAAATAGCAAAACAACTCTAAAACTAACAGAAAACGAGATCAAGCGATGTAAATTATCGTCCCATTTTCTCTACCGGATGTTTTGATTGTAAAAATTGAATAGAAACTGAGACGGATATAGAAAGGAAGGATTATATATATAAAGGAAAATTATGTAAAGATTATATTTTGTTATATAAATTAATTTAATATATTATTAATAAATAATAATATTAACTTTAAATATTAATTTTCAATATTAATAAAATAAAATATTAATATATAGGATTTAAACAAATTTATAATTTATTATTTGTGTTATATATTAATAAAATAAAATATTAATATATATATTATATATTAATAAAATTAAAATACATAGGCATATTATATATTAATATTAGGCATATATGTATGTGCCTAAGGCGATCATGTATCTTTAGACACATGACTGACAAGGCAGATTTTTTTCAGCAGTAATTTGCCATTTCTTTCAGCGGTAGACCAGTTGCCATCCAGATAGCTGAAGAGGATTCATATCTTTACCAAGGTATTGGCAAGTATTAGCATGTAATGGATCTGATTGGAATTCGAATTCGGTTCTCAATCTGAGTTGCTATCCATTAGTCCACCGTAATCTTCCATAAATTATGTAAAGATAATATATACCGGAAGGATATATGTTTACTATTTCTATAATACAATTCCAAAACTTAACCAGTAGTAAAAAATAAAATACCTTTTTTTTATCGAAAGATTATGTGGGTCCTCCAAAATCATTAAGTGTAAAAGTGATCCCTAAGTAAAAAAAATAAAGGTTGAGTACCACTGGCATAAAGGATTAAATAATTGGTTGTTGAATTTGATGAAAATGCAATTTTGTGTTACATCCCCGCCCGGATGGTCGGGATATATCCAGACACTTTGTAAACAAAACTTGCAATAATAAGCAAAAGAGAAGATAACTCCAAGACATGGACATCGGAATGAGAACAATCACCCCACTTAGGTTGAATAAAGGGTTCAGTTCGAAATTTCATAGCAATTACCCGGAGCGGCAGATACCCGAAGAAGGCTGGAGATCACAACAACCGTAAATATGGTGATTTTCAAAGCGTAGCTTAGATGTGGCACCAAGCCGAAAGTGTGAGAATCGAACTCACTACTCAGTCGTAACTGATCTAGTGAAACACGTTTGCTAACCATCACATAACGTCGAAGTGCCCAATGTATCAGCTTACATCCTGATTATGATTTTAGCTGTTGCTATTTAACTGCTTATAATATGCAGGTATTAAATAAACTGAATTTGTTTATGAAATTCTATCTTATTATTTTTATTATTATTATATTTTTATTATTATTCCCCAAGCAAGGCTACTAGGACGCAAGGGGTACTGAAGGTGAAAGAATATAAAAAAAAAAATTATTAAAGAGAGAAAACAATAAAAAACAGGAAGACAACAATTAACATTACACTTAGATTTTTTCAAGTATTTTTATTATGTATGTATAGCTGGCCACTCGTATTCGAGGATACTAGGGCGGCTAGCCAATCCCTTTTGCAGACGCTTGCTCTGGCGCATTTTTGTTCATTCAGCACCGCAGAGCCCACCTGTGGTTTATACTACAACTATGTTGAGCAAACCTGTTATACCTGACGTAGCTATTCTATTATTAATAGACTCTCACACGCATAATAAGTAGTAGCAGTGGTAGCGGTCGCCAGTTCGGCTCAGTGGTGTTCAGCGAGTCAGTCGATATCGGACATTGAAGTACCAACCATCACAACTACATTGCTGCGTCATTAACTCTTATTTCAAGTTCCTAACGTTTTGTACGTCGAACCTAATTTAGGACGACTTATTGAAATACAAGCCTCCACTGTGAAAACTACTCTACAACAAAACCTTAGCTACAGTTTCTGGGAAGGAGCGTGTTATCTAGCGTGATCAACAATTTGAACAAGCCCAGCACTCTCAAGTTCCGTCTATCCAGTTTCACTCACAAGGGTTGGGTCAACATGTTCTATGGTTTCCAGGCACTTTCTAAATGTACCGCTGGGATCGATAACATCAGGAAATGGTCAGAATGCGAACATTTTAACCACTCAGCCACGTATCTTGTATTATATTGTTGGTTATAATAGCACTATTTAGATAGTAAGGCCTCTCCTAATTCCAGAACACTGGCATTTCAGTTTTCTTTGATTTTTATTGTATAACCTACAAAGTGATTACCGTAACTGTCTTAAATGCAATCATCAAATGTAAAATGTATTCCTTTTTTTTTTCTTTTTAAGCATTACGCTCCAAGCAAGGCGTGAAGCCACTAGGATGCAGGGGTTGCGGAAAATTTGGAGCGAGAGCAGATAGGAGTGATAGAAAAAAGGACGAGGAGAGGGATAGTGGGTAGATCAATGTAACTGGAGATGTCGGTTGACATTACATTTGAACAATTGGAGATTATAGCTCTCAGGGAAACAGTAATTGGGGAGGGTGTTCCACAGGCGAGAGGTGCGAGGTATGAAGCTATTGGAGTAGAAGAGACGGCTACATTTAAAAGTTTCTACAGTCTAAGGGTGGGAGCAGGATGCCAGCCTCGTAGGGCGCTTGAATTCATGGAGTCTGGGGACCAGTGAAAGCAGCTCATCAGAGCAATTACCATGGAAGTATTTGTAGAAAAGACAGAGAGAGGCGACGGCGCGTCTGTGAGAGAGCGACTGCAGACGAGGAATTTTCAGGAATATTCTGTTTGTTGCTTTAGAAATAGCTAAAGAGAAATGGGTGACGAGAAGAGTAGCTTTCTCTTCAATGGCCAGCTATAAAAAAGACTAAAAATTACTTACGCGTACCGATTTGAAATGTCGTCTATGCTAAAATGCAATCGCCATTTCTTGTCTTGTCTGCTCTGAGACTTTGTATGTAATCATTAGATTGGATGAAAGCTTATATATGTCTTCTTGTTGTGTTCTGCTGACACGAGCAAGTCTATGATCGACAGATTTTTTATCTTTCTATACTCCGTTCACAGCCATCTTTCTTTTTTTCTAAGACGAACTTGTCAGTTTGGATATAAAAGTCCCAAAATATCTTATTCTTAGTTTCTAAAACAAATCCTGGTTGATGCGCTTATTATTTGTTGATGTTGTCAAACCCAAATCGTTCACACAATTCCCGTTGCTTCTCTTCCGTCCTAAATCTTTTTATATTTATTTTGATACCACTTCCTACTTTCACAGTACCGTGTAAAAGTCTTCGACCATTTTAAGTTATTGTAGATTTCTAATAATTGGCACCTTATAAGTAGGTGCTTCGTATAGCGTTTTCTACAAATGAAAGTTTTGTCACTTCAGATGTAATTATCAAATTTTCTAGAAGGAGTTCTGAACAAGAGGGGAAGGTATGAAAAGAACTTCTATAATGACCCTGCAAAAGCTTATGAGTACTTCACATGAACCAAGTTATACACAGTGATTTAAAACTGAAAAAAATGTCTATAATGAAAATTTATTAAATAATGTTCACTTCAAGAAGTTATTGATATTGTTAATATCTCGTGTAGCATCTTATAGCAGAAATATTTACATATTGATATTTATTGTAAATAAATACAATTATGGCACAAGGCCGAAAAAGGTGGGAAGGGGTTGAGGCTGGTCTTCACTAAATATCTTATACCTAACTAATCCGACTCACGACCCATTGACTCATTACAATTTGCGCGTTCACCATAAAAACTCGTCCGTCACCAAACAATCCTCCACACCCCAGAATACCGCATCCTCTCAGGGAAACCTACAAAACGCACCCCGTGACATGAAAATTTAATGTTAATAAATTATTATATATAGAAAATCTAGTGATGAACAATGAGAGGGGAGGGAATGAACCCCAAAACAAACTAAATGTCAAAATAAAGCAAACTAAACATAACTGATATTAGTAGGATCCGTCCAACCCTCAAAAAGGAGAAGCCATTGTATTCTGCCCATTGGACAAAATCAAGAGGCTCTCTCAGTATTTATTGTAAAAAAATAAACAATTTGGGTACATGGCCTAAAAGGGGGGGAAGCTGGTCCACACTAACTATCCTATACCTAGCTAATCCGATTCATTACCTATTCACTCATTACAATTTCCACATTCACCGCGTTCTCTCAAGGAGGACCTACAAAACGCGCCCCATGTCATAAGAATTTAATGATGATGAACATTATACATAAAAATCTAATAATGAAGAATGGGAGTGGGGGGAGATGAACCCAATAATAAACTAAAAAATCAACACAAAATAAACTAAACATAACCGATGTTAGTAGGGCCCGTCCAACCCTCAAAAATGAGAGGCCACTGTATTCTGCCCATTGGACAAGGGGCTCTCTCGCTAAGGGAGTTGGAAAAGAGAAAATATATATGGACATAGGAAATATAAAGCTGACCCAGTCGAGATAAAAAAAAAGAAATATTTACATATTGATACTTATTGT
>CAHIKZ030000867.1:830000-875000 GCA_903632075.3 Acanthosepion pharaonis | reverse complement strand
AAATTTATTTTTGTATCGGTTAATGTTTATATTTGTTATAAGTCCTCGAAGAAGTCAAACATCATTTTTTTTTCATAACCTCCTGTCCAGTTACAAAAAAAAAACTGGTCTAAATTGTAAAATAAAAAATATAAAATTAAGACATTATATAATAAAAAAACAACAACTTTTAATTAGTTTTATGAATAAAATATATTATGGTCACCTAAGAAAATCGTTTTCAGGGATTTTTACAACAATTGTTTTCATTTTTTTTAATTTTAATTAGAATAATTTATAACTTTTTAAATCTTTGAAAATTCTTATTAATTTGTAACGGTGAAGTGATATTACTATTGGGTTAAAACTCACTTTATTAATCGTAAATGAGAAAGCTCACTACAATTCAATGACCCCCAATATTTTTAAAAAGAATTTTGAATTTTTGTGTATATAAACAGCTCAACTTTTGTAAATGCTGCTGTGCATATACGACATTATCAGAAAAAAGGAGAGAAGATACCTATTTTAAATTTATTTCTAATTTTATAACATTTTCTCAACAAGCGTCTTCAGAAGTAAGGCTATAAACCAGAGTACCTAAACTTATATAAAATGTTAGATTGCTTAAAATATTTGAAATTTTAAAAAATACTGGATAGTTTAAAAAAAAACTATATAAAAAAGGTGGTTACGTTGTATTCGTCATGTAATTTTTTCAGTTTGTATCCCCCTTAGTAAAATTTACCAAAAATCCAACTGTGAATAAATCACTCAACAAGCGTCAAAAAACCCCCACCCTGTCTTAAAAAGGATATTTTTTCTGCGATATTTTAAAATAAAAGTGGTAATATTTGTTTCAATTCAGTTCACTTTAATTTTAAATCAGCTAATATTCTTCAAGTAACGTTTCAGAAAAAATATTTTTTTAC
Organism: Acanthosepion pharaonis; assembly: GCA_903632075.3. Classification (NCBI taxonomy): domain Eukaryota; kingdom Metazoa; phylum Mollusca; class Cephalopoda; order Sepiida; family Sepiidae; genus Acanthosepion; species Acanthosepion pharaonis. Next base: position 874,089 of record CAHIKZ030000867.1, on the reverse strand, counting down.
TTTTGAAAGATTTTTTAATAAAGAGAATTATGTTGTGTTGATAGATCTGTCAATATGGATGAATTTATAGATTTTACTGATAAATATAAATATAAAATATAGATTCGAATCAAAATAAATTAAGTTTGAAATACAACAAAATATTTTACTTATTGGGAATATTAAATTTAAGCTATAAGCTTCAAATTAAGACTTTTTTTTTTTTTAAAATGCATTTTAAACTTTAGGTATCGGCTATTTTGGAAGTAGCTATATAAATATATACACAGCTTGACGTTGACATCAGTCTCAGTTTTTATATATATAATGGACTCTCCCGTCGGTTTCGACGTATGAGGATCTGACAGCTTATTGATTCAGTTATATATATATATATATATATATATATATATATATATATATATATATATATATATTTTTGTGTGTGTGCTTAAAAATTTCAGGTAGAGTATATCTGTAAAAGGCCAATATGAATAAAAACACAAGGTAAACTTATCTTAGCCGACGCGTTTTGTCCACTGAAAAAAATCCCTCAGTGAACCGAATATATATTCATATATCCATCCATCCATCCATCCATACATACATACATATGTATGTATTTGCATGTTTATTTTTTATTTTAGTTCGGTCAATTTCCGTAAAAAAAAAGGCCTCTTCAAGTCAATGTGACATAATTCTTCAAATCTACAAATCAAGCATTCACCCTTGCATGCAGCATTGCTACCATATATGGTCTGGAGCCCCTTCTGTTTGTTTCAAAGTCCTTGATAAAATCCAAAGACGGGTATATAATGTAATTGGCCCTGATCTGGCATCTCGTCTGCAGCCACTCTCTCACAGACGTGCCGTTGTCTCCCTCTGTCTTTTTTACAAATACTTTCACGGTAACTGCTCCGATGACCTGCTTTCGCTGGTTCCCAGACTTCATGAATTTAAGCGTTCAACTAGGCTGGCATCCCGCTCTTACCCTTTCACTGTCAAAAATTTTAAATGTAGCCGTCTCTTCTACTCCAATAGCTTCATGTCTCGCACCTCTCGCCTGTGGAGCTCCTTCCCCATTTCTTGTTTTCTTGATGGCTATAATCTCCAACTATTCAAATGTAATGTCAATCGACGTCTCCAGATACCCTGATCTATCCCCTAACATTCTCTTCATCCTTTCCGCTATCACTCCTCTTTGCTCTCGCTTAAAATCTTTGTAACCCCTTGCGTGCTAGTGGCTTCCCGCCTTGCTTGGGGTGGAATGCTTAAATATATATATATATATATATATATATATATATATATATATATATATATATATATATATATATATTGGGCTCCAACAGAAATAGAGCAAATTTTCAGTGCAAAACAATGATCTGATGGTATGGCTGTCTTTATTCAATAGTTAAATATTTGTTGAGCACCTCTTGCTATAAATTACAGTCATCCGTTTTGCTGAAGTGAGTGTGATTGGTAACGTCGAAATGTTTCATGTTACTGGAAATTAACCGAATCAGTCGAATTACCATTTCCTCATCTAGTGCAAAACAAAAGGAAATATGGCCTTTTCTTTCTTTACGGATTTGGAATCTAAAGAAGATTCTAGAATGCATCGACCGAAAAGTGATAGCAACATAAACAGCATAAAGAACGCGCTTAATTTGCTGAGAACTCATAAAATGGTAATATTTTTTTAAAAATATAAACAAAATCTTATGAGCAATAATAGTTAATATATTTTCAAAAGCCTATGATAAATTCAGAACTTGTGAATAATGTGTCCTTTCCGAAATTTGATATTCCAAATCTGCTTTTGAAAGATATCGACTATCAGCTACCAATGTTTCCACTGTGGCATATCCCAGTGTAGTGAATAAGTAAAACGTCATTGTTTTGATTTTCTGACGTATTCTACATAGGCCTGAGGTAAGCCATTATATCACGTCAGATTTTGTTTTATTTATTTTGTCAATATGGCTTCATTTAAAAGCTTATCCATTACGGTCTCCAATTTTTTTTTCTCTCTTTGATGACATCTGCTAAGATCCAGGAAATGCGCCATTCTTCACGCACAACTTCCGAACCAATTCATAATACGAGTTAAAATTCAAAAAGAATACTGTTATTATTTTTATAGATTTATTTGAATAAAGACTTTTGTTTCCCCCTTAGTGTTTTCTCCAATTGAACATGCTTCTCTATATTTTTATACATTTTAGTGTGCATTAACAAAGATAGGTGATATATTTCTTTTTCTTTTGAAAGCAACTCTGGACAGAAACAAACTTGTTGCTTCTACGTCGAAACAAAATGGAAGCTTGTATTTGTTTTTACTTATAAAACCGTTATCTACATTAAGGAATTTCTGGCTTTCTACATTAAGGAATTTCTGGCTTTCTACATTAAGGAATTTCTGGCTTTCTACATTAAGGAATTTTGTGATTTGTTTAAAGAAAGGAATTATCCCAGCCAATTTAGATGAACAAAGTTCCAGTAAAATTACCAACCGTCTATTTCAGAAAACTATTTTTTTTTAAATCTATATTTATCTTATGCATATATATGTTACTATCAAAAGAGATCAACAGGAACACTCATAGATAGATAGATAGATAGATAGATAGATAGATAGATAGATAGATAGATAGATAGATAGATAGTTGGTTTTCCCGTATTCCGTTGATACCTCTCTTCTTTTATGTGACGCGTCTCTCATAGACGATAATAGCTCTCCACAAGTAGAAGAACTTCGTAGCGAGTAGTAAAGTTTGTCTTTTTTGCTATCTCACTTTATCCACGTTCTGTCAACCATTTACACGAGCTCGTTAGGTAAGTTAGCTGCTCTTTTAATTCACTTTTGTCATCAATATGCCCTGTGAGTCTCATATATAAGTTCTAGATCATTCTATTATCTTTCCCAAATAAATCAAGCTTACCTAACACTTTTGTTAGAAATAGCGTCATCGATCAAAATCTTAGGATGTCTTCCTAATGTTGATGGTAGATGAGATCAATACTTCAACCCCTTTCCTCATTATGTGATCTAGATATTTAAATTGCTTTTCTCATTCTACATATAAGTGCCCTTTCTGCTTTCATTTTCCCTAAAATTTCCTCGTTAATCATTGTTCAGTGAATAAGAATCTCAGCATCCTTCTGTAGAAGCATATTTCTATTGCCTTAAGTCTCTACTTCATCTTTGATGTGATTGTCCAGCATTCATATAGGACGGATATTACGTAACTGTTCAGTACTCTTTTCCTTGTTTCTAACGAAACTTTCCTGTTTCTAAATGCTTTGTTTCACTATTGAATGGTATCTTTCGCTATTCCAATGCGCATTCGGATTTCGGTCTTCTATTTTCTGTCTTCCGTTAAAACACTTCCTAGATATTTTAATGTTTGTACTTGCTGTATTTTAATGTCGCCAATTCGTATAGTTCGTATCTTGTGCTATTATTTTTTGCTGACATTCTTTTTTTTTATTATAAGTGATGTTTAGTCATTTTTTTCGCGCTTTTTTATTACCGTTTGTCAGAGTTACTGTAATTTGCCTTTTGTATTTGCTACCATCAACCTGTCATCCGCATGTATCATATTAAAATTATGGCCGCCAATAATGAACCCTAGTAGGACTACTAATTACTCAGAATCACCTCATTGTAAAGGTTAAGTAACTCCCTTGAGAAGACACATCCTTGTCTTTATACCGTTTATATATTTACTGAAATCATTTTCTATTGGTATGCAGCCGGTGTGCTCACAATATAACTTATGGATTATTCTAACATCCTTCACAAATAAATCAAGCTTACCTAGCAGTTCTGTTGGCATTAGCCTTACAGACCAAGTCTGAGAAAGATTCTTAATGTTGTAGATTAACTGATAGATGAAAGGACCAATACTCGAAGGTCGTGTCTTGCCAAAGTCACTTCAGAATAGAATTAGAGAAGGGAATGTTTGATTAATTTTATATTGAAACTCGAGCAGCATGGCGAGTCAACATTGGCTTGATTGTTTTCGTTTTTTTTGGCGGGGGTTTTTGTTGTTGTTTTCAAACAAAAATTACGTAAACTGAAAGATTGATATCATGTGTTGTGCTGTCAGCAATTAAATGCGAATTACGTTCTTTTTCTTTTATTAAAGAGTCCTTTCATCTGTTCGTTAAGATCTCATCTTTTCCGATCGCCCGAAGGGAGTTCAACAGGAAAGGATTTTAGTAGACGATAATCTTCCCCCCACAGCAAGTAACCTGTCCAGCTTAAAGCATGGGATTTATACTTCCAAATTACGCTTGAAACTTTTGCAATTTTATATCCGAGTTGACCTACAGCGATGGACGATTATCTTTTAAATAGTTTAGAATATACAAAATAATTTGAAATTTTATCATGTGCGCACACACGCACGTACACGCGTGCGTGTTTGTACGTTTGTGATTAAAATTTTAAATTGATTATTTTATATATTTCAAACTATTTAAATGATAGAATTTTCTGCATATTTACAATCCATAAGGAAAGAGAAAATCACCTTCTTTGTTTTGAACTAAATAATGAAATAATATTCCAATTGTAAATAATATGTGGACTGGTTTGGTTTATTTCTAACAACCTGAGTTACTTTTCTATTACAAATCATTGTCACCTAAGCAAGATGGTTGATTGTCATTTTTTACTCAACAAATCTCTTCTTGTTGCGTATGTTCGAGAGTTCTTATCGAATTTTGAAAAGTGATTAGTTATTATTACTGATATGATCTTATCTATATTTTCTTTTTTTTTAATGTGAGTGTTGCGAGCGGGAATATATATATAGCAAAATATGGCTCACTTGAATGTGTAGAAAATATTGAGCAAATCACGACTATAGCAAATATTTTGTGTACTCACATCTTTTTAAGCAATTCGCCACAAGCAAGGCAGTAGTGTCACTAACACGTAAGGGGTTACATATAGAGAGAGTAAGAGTAAACAGGTGTGTTTGGGAAACGGATAAAGAGAAGAACAGGAATCAAGGTTAAGGCATCAGAAGATATTTGTCTATATTTCTGAGATGAGGTATTATGCACACTATTTACATTATTCGGACTATTGTCCTCATCTTTTTCGCCATATTTATTACAACGTTTCGGCCCTTCAGTACCTGTCTATATTTCTGAGATGAGGTATTATGTACACTATTTACATTATTCGGACCTATTGTCCTCATCTTTTTCGCCATATTTATTATAACGTTTCGGCCTCCTTCAGGTGGTTGGAATATCGAACTGAACCCTTTATTTCGTTCACTGGGGCAGACTCTTCTAGTTCCACGTACCATGGATGTTAGTTATCAGTTATCTCCTGTTAATTCCCCTCTACAAGTTATCCACTGCCTTAATCGGGTATTAAACTCACATTCTTTGGCTCCTGTAACTGGATCTAACCAACGCGTTTATCCACTGTGCCATGTGTCCGTTGTAATAAATATGGCGACAAAGATGAGGACAATAGTCCGATTAATGTAAATAGTGTGCATCAGAAGATGTCGACTGATATTACATTTGAATATTGGAAGATTATAGCTATCAGGGAAGCAAGTGATAGGGAGTTCCACTGAAGGGAGGTGCGAGATAAGAAGCTGTTAGAGTAGAAGAGGTGGTTAGCCGTTTCGACAGTGAAAGCGTGGGACCGAGATGCCAACCTATTAGAGCGCTTAAATTCATGCAATTTGGGAACCAGTGAAAGTAGCTTGTCGGAGCAGTTACCATGAAAATACTTGCAGAAAAGGCAGAGGGAAGCCACAGCACGTCTGTGAGATAGCGACTGCTGACAGGATGCCTGATCAGGAGCAACCATGTTGTATATCCGTCTCTGGATTTTGTCGAGGACATCGAGATGAACAGCGGGATCACCAGACTATATATTGCAGCAGTATTCCATGCAAGGACGAATGGTTGATTTGTAGATTTGTAGGATGGACTCCGGCGAGAAGAACCTTCTGGCGCGACACAGAGAACCAATTTTCCTTGCGATAGAGGAAGCTATAGGTTTAATGTAGTTGTTCCACGTCAGGTCAGTGGTCAGCATGAGACCAAGCAGGCGCAGAGAGGCGCTCTCATGGAGTTGGGCATCAGCCATCCTGATGGGAGACAGCCAGGGTTCTCTTTGGTGGGTAACTGAGAGCAGTTTCGTCTTAGACGCATTAAAGTTTACAAGCCATTTGCTGTCCCAATCAACCACAGATTGGAGGTCCTTCTTTAAAAACGAAGTCTCCTATAGATTATTTGACTGGCATGGTAACATAATGGATGATTTTGATTGGCTCTTTATAACGTGATGAACAATTTTGATTGGTTCTGTAAGCTTCAAATTTTACTTCAGAATTTTTAAAATGGGAACAAAAGTTCATAACTTTAACGAAATTATTCAAGGAGTGTCTATTTTTTTCTTTTTATTTCAACTGCAGATGTTTTCATAAACTTTAAACTATGAATGTAAATGATTTTTTTATTTATTTTCAAACGTTCTTATATCTTCTTTCTATATTTTATTTTTACATAACAAGAACGAAAGAAAATCTTGTAAAGACACGTGATTAAAATGTATTTTGTAAACTGCTTCTGAACAAAGCATATCTAAATCGGACAAAATCCCAATACACACCAAAGAAAAATACTGTTATATTTTTCGACATATCTAGAAATAAAATGGTTGTACTTAATATATTCTACGCTATCTTTTCAAATATATATATTCTTCCGTCTTGTGTTCGAAAATATAAATCCCTGTATTTATATTTTATTAACCAAGTCATTGCACAGAGAATCGATTCTTAAATCCAGTGTCTTGAAATTCAGGATTTACAGAAAGTAATTCTGATCTAAAAAAAAATAGCATTTAGTCAAGTTTTATTTACTGTGCATGCATATACAAAATCACATTCAGAGGAAGAGTATGAGAGAGAAAATATATTTAATCGCTAAAGATTTACATTGAAGGGGGTCGGTCTCTGAGAGTAAACAATAAAATTAGACATAGCATATTTCGAAAATAGGAAAGTATACTGTCCCTTTTGAAATGAGGCCAAGATAATAGATACATAAAGATTCATAAGGTGAAAGAAACGAAACGTTTGTCAAACAATGGATGCATGAACAAACCGAGTAGAGTTTTTAACCCTATATGGAAACCAGTATCCAGAAGAAATAATTTTATTAGTTAAGGAGTTAGCACTCGAAACTATTTGAAGGCTTTCAGATACAGCATCATGAACCCATTAATATTTATCACCAAAGAGTCAACCAAAGAAAAGAATCCTTGATAAGTATAGCAAAAACTTCTCCAGTATCACCTGACCTTATGTCAAAACTACTTAGCTGAAACCTCAATGTTCAATTGTTTCTATTAGGATATTCTACGTTACAAAATTCCAATATCGTCCATTCCCGTGTTAAAGCTTTTAACACGAAATATAATACGCTGTGGTATATAGATGTTCTCGTTAAAAAATAAAAAGAAACAAAGCGAAAAACAATGAAGGACCTAAGCAAACTTTTAAACGATTGATAAGTCTGAAGTATATAATGATCAAAAACATTTCTTAAGAACAATGTAGACAATGCTTTATTCCAGCATTTGTTGAATACAGCAAACCGAGGCAAATGCTTCAATATCTCCCCCCCCATTCACTCGATGTGAGGATGGCCTTTTTGTTGAATACAGCAAACCGAGGCAAATGCTTCAATATCTACCCCCCCATTCACTCGATGTGAGGATGGCCTTGAGCAAAGAATAATATTTATGTTATTTAAATGTTCATCATCTGATGAACGTGAAAATCAACCGCTCAATAGAATTCCTTCCGTGTTTCTCTCCAAACATTTCATTACAGGGTCGTAGTTCTGTTCTGCAAGTTTCTTGAGGGTATCATGGTTCGCATGCTGCGCTGAATGTTTTTTCGTCGTCGAGGCCAGTTCTGTCTGTAGCAATGTGGTACCGCCGTTAACGAAGGCTGAACACTATATGTTCTTTTGCTTGCTAGGGGTTATAAGAGTCGTGATTTGCACAGCAGATCAGACGGGATTCATTGGGGGCGAGAAGTTCACTTCTTCCCAACTGATCTTGTTCTTTAAGCACCAGCGGTGAGTCTTTCGCGTTTGTGTCGAGTAAAAGTGACCGACTTAGAGTGGTACTTTGATGCCGGTTAGACATTAGGATATTGCCCTAACTGTATCGAACGTTGGCAACCCCTTCCAAAATTAGGTTACTTTAGGGTTGTTTTTTGCCCTTAGTTTCTTCCTTCAAGTTAACTTAGCCAGGGTATGTATGCTCATTGGCTCCTTTTATTTCTATCCCTATTTTCTTTAGTTTAATTCTTCCCCTCACTTCCTCCGTTAGGTTGTCAGTGATGTCACTTCTCTGGTGAATGCGGACGCCTTTCGTTTTGTGTGCGATTTCCGTATTTGTTGTTGTGTTTGAATGAGTGAGTGCTTGCGATAAATGACTGTTTTGCATTATTAAAGTCCCGAATAAATTCTGTCTAGTGAACTGATGTTTCTGCCACATTTAAGGATTGGACGGGTTTTACTAATATTATTTTGTTTGGTTTCTTGTAAATAGATTTTTCATTTTGTAAATACACATCTGGGTTTAGATTTTTTAAATGGTTGTTATATTCCTCTCCCCCAACAGACAATGAATTGTGCCTATGGGGACTAGTTAGGACTTTCATAGAGACATTAACGTATTATGGTGGATGTAGTAAGAATGCTAAGAAAGAATGCGTTGTTAGGAATATTGTGGTATGATTGGGTCAGTGATTCTGGCTAGGTAAGTTTAATGTTAAGACAGAAGAAAACCGCCCTTTTTCCCCATTCTCCATTTTTGTCTTTGTGCCACGTTTTATATTTTTACAAATAAATATCGCTCTTCGCTATGCTACCTAGACTTCATAAATTTAAGCGCAGCGCTAATTTAGCAACAAGGTCTCGTCAATTTATATTCGGATTGGTTAGATGTAACCGTAATTTCTATTTTCTTTTTTTTTCTCTCCCATACTTTCAAGCCAACTTCGATGTTCAAAAATTCAAATGCTATGTCTATTGTTATTTACTGCTTTCCTGATTACTCTTCTATTGTTCTCGGTCCTTAATAATGTTTCTGTTTTCTAATTCTTTCACACACAGTAACCCCTTGTGCCTTAGTGGCTTTAGAGCCTTGTATTGAGTGAAAGTGATTTTAAAAAAGATATGAAACTAAATAGTTGATTTGCTTAAGAAAAATCGCCAATTCTTGGAAAATGGCATGTCTTAATTGAAAAATAAACGGTCATTCGAAATAAAGCATAAAAATAACTTCAGTTTATTCGACATTCTATTTGTGATAAAAATACAAAAGCAGCCATTTTTCTCTTACGCTTAAAAAACGTCAAAGTATATTTTAACCAACAATATTTTTTGTTGGTTAATAAATTGTTAAATACCGTCAAATTCAGTTTTCTTTCATTTTGTGTTTATTTACTAGTTTTAGATTAACTGCCTACAATATTAACCAAAGACGGACACTTCGACGTGGGAGTCTTACTAGATCACTTATGTCTGAGTAGTAAGTTCGATTCTCACGGGATATCTCATAATTTCGGCCTTCTGCCACAGTTAAGCTTAAGTTAGTAAATCGCTATAGTGATTTGCCAAGTGTAGTTTAGATGTGGCACAAGGCCGAAAGTATGGTGCACCCAGTGAGGATCAAACTCACTACTCAGTCATAATTGTTCTAGCGAGACAAGCTTGCTAACCATTACACCGCTTCGAGGTGCCCTAGTAAATCGCTATATTAACCAATTTATTTGTCACTAGCAATCCTGGTATTACTCGAGCCGAGTTCTTTTCATCTGCTGCGTTATATAATTATTTCATTGTCTGAGAGATTTGCATATGTTGAAAAATGGTTTTTAACGAAAATATTGTAATTAAATCAGTTCGGTGTTTCCCCATTTTAATAGTCACTTATTTCATATACGTCGGTTTACAATACAGTTTAGTCAGAACTGTCCCCATCTTAGGAGTCTGTCCCAATGTTCAATCCTATTTACGAACTTTTGTATGCCTGTGAATTATTCGGGGACATTCCGGATTTTGGGTCATAATCTTGTAGTTGTCAAAGTGAGAATTACTATGCATTGTATATCGTAATACTGTTAAACTTCTAAATTTATCAGAGATTTATCAGCCTTTTGTTGAATGTTGGTAACTATCTCCATGTGATATAATATGTATTCGTTTATATTTATATAGTTATGCAGATGTTTGTGGCATTAGGTAGGTAAAATGATGCATTTTTTTTTAAATTTTAGACACGTTTTTACCTGCGAATCAACGACCTGCAACATGATTCAATTATTAACGATATGCCAAATTTCTGTTTTGTATTCAGCAATAGCTGCTTCCGATAATTGCACCCAGTTAATTTTATTATAGCTACAGATAAATGCAAAAGTACTAATTAGCAGTCTTTTATTTTATAGAACGTAGTTTACGACTGCTTTTTAAATCTCGTGCAAATTTAATTAATGATGCCAGTGGAGGTATTAATATCTCACATGTTTTGTACAAGCCGATGTATGCACATATACGGTGACCATTTTTCCTCGGGAGTGGGGAGGGGATTAGCTAAAGTTCTCCGTATAATGTGTTTAAACCGTGCAGAATAAACAGTTGTTATGTGTATATTTTAGAAATTCGGTTTTTACGTATTTGAAGTAATTTTTCCAGTGTTTGTGTTCTAGCTTTCATCATTAATACTGATTCGAAGTTATTATATGATCTGCGGTAACCGGACTTCCTTTCTTTCAACGGTTTCCTTCACCAATTCAATAATAATGTTATTTTCTTTTCCTTTTAGAAGAATCTGTTTCATTATATAAATTCCCTTTGCGTGCAGACATGTAGCAAAAGATTCCACACCAAGAGAAAACTCCTTTGAAGCAACAAATATTGAGCAGGAATACAAAAAATAGCCTTCCATTGTAAAATAGTGAAGTAAAAATATAAAGTATCAAAAATGGTTGAAATAACACTTAATCAAAATTAAATGCTCCTTACTTAGCTAATTTTTAAAAAAAATGTTAGCTGAAAATAATCTTTATCAGTTTTGTTTGTTTCTGCATTAGCCCTGAAGCTTACAGAATGTCGAATCCAAGACAATGCTTTCTTATATAAGAACGTAAACCTATAATAGCAATTTAATAAGGTAGCTTATTTGTGACATTAGGCCGAAAATACGGAGGACCCAATGAGGATCGAATTCACTACTCAGTAATAACTGATATGACGTGACAAGCTTCCTGATCATTACACTACAACGAAGTGTTCAAAGTGATTTACTAAGCTGAGGTTAGATGTGGCACAAGGCTGAAAGTATGCAGCACCTAGAAAGGGTCGAATTCACTACTCTCTCCAAAAGATTACCGACCCTGGTTTAAAGTAATATTTGCAGGTAAACACGTACGCAAGCAAGCACCCACATGTGCATAACATTATATAAAACATTAATTATTTTTTATGGATTAATCTTCTGCAATTTAAAAATGACAAGATAGGATAACTCTACAACAGCAAAACAAAAAAAAATTGTCTTGACAAGAGCTTTGATATTCGTAAAATAATTCAAAAAGCAAAGTGAAAAGAAAAGTCTCGATGTTTAGTGACAGGATTTGTTAATGCACGGATACAATTTTTTGTAATTATTTCATCCAGGAAAAATAATTGTGTTTAAACAAATGGATTCTATTTCAAGTGACTTTTAAATAGAAGTTGATAATTTAATATGGAGTAAAAGTGCTCATGGCGCAGAAGAAAAATGGTGGCCTGTTATCGATGTTGATGGTAAATGAACGCTGCCAATAGGAAGAAAAACTTCAATCAAAGACTTCAGTTCCATTTCCACTTTATGACTTCGCTGAAAGGTGAATGTTCGAGAAAAATTATCTGACTCAAAGGTCGAACTGCAGGGATTCTAATCAGTGGCCAAATTATACAATCAATCAAAACTAGCAATAATTGATTTTTTTCTGTTTTGCTTTCTCTGATTTTTGCCATTAAATAGTCCCCAGTGAGATAGTTAAAGAACAAAGAAATATTTTTTAGCAAATCCTAAGTTTCTTCGAAAACTGAAGTGATCGTTCAAATCTTAGGCTACTATTACTGTTTTTATAAGAATGATTTTAATATTACTCCGGGCATTTAAAATCGAAACTTTTATCTTGATTACGAAGGTAATGATTTCTACTCAAATTTCTCGTTTTAAAATTCTGAAAAAGATATGGCAAGAAGGCTAATCAGGACAGCAAAATGTTAAAAGTTCTGTTTCGAAATAGATATAATATAGTGGTGTTTCCTTTTTGCTCTTTTTTCTTCTTCCCAGTTGACTTTAGCAGGCACCATAAACCTAAATTAAAAATGTAACTCATTACCTCTCTCTCTCTCTCTCTCTCTCTCTCTCTCTCTCTCTCTCTCTCTCTCTCTCTCTCACCGTAATAATAACTGTGAACAAAGGCATAAAAGCAACCATCCTCTAAGTAAATATTACAAAGAGAAACGTATAATTTGGGCGAAGTAGTACAGGAAAACTTATTTCTCAACAGTATTTTCTGTACTAAATGGACCTAATGAATGAACAAGATGTTGGATTCTTGCAGGCACCAGTCAACCAACATGACATATACAACTATTGGAAGGTATAGTAGCTTTCTAGACTAGTATTGTAGGTAATAAAATGATAGGTTACTTTAAAATTTAATGTTTTCATGATCAATCCAGAGAATTGTTGTATCTTTTTCGACAAGAGGATTTTGAATGGTAAATGTTATACAGAAGCTTCAAGCCTTCAATGTTTTTTCACATTCTGCAATGCTCAATGTTTCTCACCTTCGCGAAAAATGTTTTTAAAAACAGGTGATTGATAGAATATTCTCCAGATGCTTCAGATATTAATACAAGAGAAAACTTGCAGATCATGGATGAAAAATGGTGAACAATATTCAAACAAAGATCTCTGGAAAGCAACTAAAATTTTCTGTAAATTTAAACAAATGGTAATTGTTCAGCACCTCGACTTTACGAATATAATCGCAATACTAGATTGGCAGTTAGGTTTTGCTTTTGAAATTGCTAGATGCAACTATAAGTTCTATGCTAACGTGTTTTTTCTCTCGACTCTCTGGATTTTGGGACTCTCTACTGGATTCTTGCTTTCCAACCAACTTTGATCTTCAATAATTTAAATGCAACATCAATCGTCATCTTGTGCCACCTTAATTCCTGTTCTTTTATTGTCCTTTATCTTTAATAATGTTTTTCTTCAGATTCAGTAACTCCTTTGCGTCTTAGTGGCTTTACTGCCTTGCTTGGTGTGAAATGATTAAAAAACAGACAAAAGGTTTGAAAATAGACACAAGTCGACTGATAAAGGTTATAAAATACCAAGAAGACCATATTAAAAATACAAAACAATAAAATAGTAATTTATTCCGATATATAGGATATCGTGTTAAGTAAATATCTTTTGGATTTATTTATAAATAAAAAAAAAATATTTCCCTTTGTTTGCATGATAAAATATGACATTCAGAAACCAAGTTATTATCAATATTTTGATAAGGGTAGATATGAACTGAAACTCGCACGACATATTGCTCTTATAAGGATGCCCAGAAAATAAATAAATAACACTTCTATTGTGAAACAATTATCTTGGACATTAAATTCTTGCATAGTGTAGAGATATATCAACACTTACATGCACAAAGTGCGGATGAAAATATTAAAATCATTTGCATTATACATAATTACTTTTAACTCAGATGTCGTAACGGTTATCTACACGGAAGGTCGAACTGACGAGCTGAGTTCAAACTCCCATCTAATCTATTCGCCTTCACAGAAATACCGTTGAGTAAGGCATAAATATATCTCTCCCCACCCGCCTCAAATATGCGTTTAATAGCAAAACAGAACGCGCTCTGTAGTCTCAGGTGGTCAATCAAATAGGAGGTCAGTCCGTTAAGTGTCATACGTGATAGGGTTGGACGTCTCTTTCGATTCATGACTGACTACACAGAATATTCCTCCCGCATTGGATTGCTATTTCTTTCTGCGGTCGACTGGTTGCCAACCAAGGCTCTAGGCACCATAGCTGGATGATAAAGGAATAGATTCATACCTTCCCCAAGAGTATTTGCCCGTAAGTGAATATAACGAACTCTACTGCAATTCGAACTCGGCTCTCCGATTTCTCATTCTCAGCCGATATCGATTACACCACAACGCACTGAATTTTAAACTGTGGAGAAGGCAACACGTAACTAAGTTATGGTAATTCACAGATAAGAAAGAAATGAAAACTATGGAGACGCATAACTGCCACCGTCCTGAAGAGACATGACATTAAAAAATGGTTCCCACCTTCACATATATTTATTTTTTTTACATATAAATATATATTTAATAGGCAATAAAAAAAAGTGATCTCAGAAATTTACACGTTTTAAACATTTCCGTGTGTACACTTAAGAATGTACTGTACAGTAAGTTAGTTCCGTACACGAATGCTAGGGGAATGTGTTCAATCTTCAGAGGAACTATATTTATGGCTATGTATCTGATTATATACATCGTTGAGTAAATATTTAACAGCGAAAAATGTTGCAAAATCTACCTTGTAAATTGAACTTGAAAACTTAGTTCTCTTGACAATAAGTCTATATAAATATATTTTCTTTATATGGGTTTAGTTGTTGACTTGTTTGAGAAGAACGAGTTTGAGATCAGAATGTCCATATTTTCCGTTCTGCTCTCTCTATTTATCAATAAGAAAAGATTAGAAAGAAAAAATACATTACTGAATGTGAATGTGAATGAGTGAAAGGCTGAAATAAAATAGTGACGAAAATGGACAGATATTCTGGCAAAATTCGAAAAGAATTTAAGGTTGGTTTTTAATCTTTTTTTATGCAATATTAACTCCGATTTTCACTTTATATCGTTTGCTTCGTTCGGCAACATTTTCTTGCACACATCTACAAATCATCATAAGGTCATAAACAACAAAAAACAAATTCAATTATCAAGGAAAACTAAATGAAAAGACGATTCTATCTATAAAGACCTTCGGTTCCCAGCTGATTGTTTACCAAGATATAAGAAAATTAAGATATGCAGTTTGAAATTTACATTAGTTTTTGCTGAATTATTTAAGCTCCTATAAGATAGTATTATCTTCTTTAAGATAGTGTATTCGAGATGTATTCCAGAAGTTTTGAGATTTTGTTTAGGAGAGACTTTATAACTGTCCTAGATTATTGTAATTTTATTATATCATTATTATACATCTAATAAGATGACCTGCCAACATGTTATTCCAGCTTCAAGGAGACGACTGTAACAGCTCTTTGAATACACGCTTCTAGGCACTGATTGTCATAGCTGGCCAGTTTGAAGAATGCAGTCTGAACGTGAAGACAAATTGAAATGTCACTCTGCAATAAAGTTTTGTGTTAAACAGGGCAATAACTCTACAGAAACTTATGAAATGATCCAGACTACTTGTGGGTTAATATATATAAGCCGTATACACCCTTATGAAATTTGATTGAAGCAACAGCTTTAGTTTCCTTTCTTTCACTATACGTTCAGTTTTAGACCCACTGGAATGACAGGGTATAATAAATTTCTATTTTTTCTTCGGATTAGGTCATTTGCAGTAGTGTGCAGTAACATGTATCTATTTTCGTGGTGTATGATGAAATTTGTTTGGCCTTGAAAATATTGCATCAAATGTTTACCACGCCCAGACACTATTGTCTCGACTGTCGATTAGTCATATGGCCATTGTTTGCGATGGACATTACTCCAAGGAAGCGTGTGAAAATTGTAACGGTGCATAAGCACGTTGGTAAGCCTTACCAGTGAGCAAATCAAAGTACTATAGATTGGCCTGAAAACACTCCTGATTTAAATCCAATCGAGAATATGTGGTCAATCTGCAAGGAACGATTTCGTGGAATGGACATGCTAAGTACCAACGTGTGAACTAAGTCAAGTTTTATTAGAAAAATACGAAAAAAAGTCAATAATAACGGAATTATTCGTTTTGTTTCAATTAATTTGCACAAAGGTGTATATAATTTAGTAAATATATCAGTGCCATATGTATTGTAATCTATAAAATTCTTCCGATAGCTCTATAAATTTGCCTTTCGGAAATATATAATGAAACAGTGTCAGACATCTGAAGAAATCTAAGCATATGCTAAGCTATGAAAACCACCTTAGTAGGTGCAGTCAGACGTGACACGTGACATCCGCAGTGGAAAGATTAGGTTTAAGGCTGGTACTCCTATACTCAGGACAATAGGACCAGTGGATGAAAGAATTGGTCCGTAAAATGGTAATGGTGAGTTAAATTCCTAGGCCGAATAGTGCACACATGGAATCAAGAATTAAGTGAACAAAATATACTAATATATATATATATATATATATATATATATATATATATATATATATATATATATAGTCTTAAGGTGTGCTATATTTATGGGATAAAGTGCTCAATATCAAAGATAGAGCGTGTAAATATAAAAGTGAACATAGAAGTCAACACTTAGAGACGACAGTCTGTTTCATGCTATATGCAATCGTCAGGCCTGAGGATTGCATATAGCATGAAACAGACTGTCGCCTCTATGTTGATTTCTATGTTCACTTTTATATATATATATATATATATATATATATATATAAAGTAAAAATGGAGGTACGAACTGAAAGAAAGTGGAAGGCATTGTACGAGCGCAGTAAAGCAGAACAAAGGTTGAGACAGAAAGCGTTAGTGAGAAAGGCAGCAGTGGGCAGATCAGGCCTAGGTTACCCTTCCAATTCATGACGGAAGGAAAAAAAGAAAAGAACAGAAATATTGTCTTCAATATGAAATGAGAGCAGGTGTGGATAAAATTATATCCAGTAAAATGGTGGCCTTAGGTCAACAGGAGACCTGGACGAAATTGTGAAACCTGGAAAAAAAAGAAGATTTTCTGGACAGATCTCTGGTATACTAATCCCAGTAATACAAGCTTCCTTATGCAGGAAGTGTATGATACACTGCCCAGTCCGGCAAACCTCCACCTGTGGGGAAAGAGCGACTCTCCACATTGCCCATTGTGCCAGAAGAGAGGATCCCTCCAACATGTATTGAGTGGTTGTCCCAAATCTCTTAGCGATGGGCGGTACCAATGGTGACATGATAAAGTTTTAGGAGTCCTTGCAACAACAGTATCAAGGAGTCTAAAATAAAACATATAGGAACCAAATAAAAAGACGATGAATTTTGTCAAAGCCAGCGAAAACGTAAAGCCATCGCAGAAAAAGAAAACATCCCTCCTCAGCTCTGCCCCGGACTTGCAATTGAGAGTAGATATAGGCAATGCTTAAATTTCCAGTGGAGATAATACAAACTAAACTAAACTTCGTCCAGACATGATCATGATTAGTCAGTTATATATTTAGGTTACGAATTTTATGAAATATATATATATATATATATATTCGTAAAATACATCTATTGGATGCTTTGGTACACATCGTCAGTAATGTTTCTAGCCGAAGTTCATTAGAGGTTTCGGGTCTTTCAACATCATACCCCTCTCCGCGCAGACCCAACTGATACTGATCGGGTATCAACATGTGTACCTTCCGTTAGCTACAGTTCTTTTTTTCATCTGCACATTACGACTCCCCTGGGCAATTTATGGCCCACTCCCAGATAACTCCACAGGTCGGTATATAATATTAGCAGTCATACATTGACCGTTTAAGGGACAAATCGTATTTTTTTTTAAAGAATTTACGTTGGAAATATGTTTGCTTAATATAATGTTGTTATGATGGGAGATGGATGTGTTTATGTTATTAATGCAGCTATAGCATATAGCATATCTTAACATTATTTTTGTTAAAAAAATCTTTTTTTAGGTTGGTGATTGGTTCAAGTGTTTATGAATTAAATTAATTAAAAATTCTTCCGATATTATTTTTTACATTAAAATGTTGATTAAACCATATAATGTTGCATTTACAGTGTTTCTGCTTATTTTTACCTTTTTTGTTTATTCCTAAATACTCTAAATTTACTTTATGATGGCTTAGTACTAAAGCTTATATGTATTTATCTTTAGACTTATCAAATGTTTCCTTATTGCTGGAGTTTGTGGATAATCTAACTTGGACAGATTTACGTAAATTATCTAGAATTTAATTGTGGTGGCTTTATTGTTTTCAAACGTATCTATGGTTATAAAGATCATCTGTGTATGCCTTATAAAAACTCCTATTCATGCCTAAGGACATCGAGATAGTTGATCACTTTTGCATCTCTGGTGGTGGTGGTAATATTTAGTTCGTGATCTTTAAAAAAGTTCCAGCTTTTTCTCAATCGGCCTATCTTTTTATATTTTTTATTTTTATTTATATTTAATTTGTATTTTTATCTTTATTTTTTTTATTTTTGTTCGTTCTTGATAAAAATCTTTGAAAGTGGTTGTAATTGATTCAATAAAGGTTTTTCTTAACGAATATGTAGTTCAATTAAGATTCCTATTCCCTTTTGATCAGTAAATATGTTGCAGTCATTGCTCTGCAGCGATATAAATGAAGATATTAGGATTAAGTTAAAATAAAGTAATCTTTCTAGAATAACTTAACAAAAGTGGAATTTAAAATCGACCGTTTTATTCCAAAACTAAGAGATGCATACAGAAAAAGAAGTCCACTTGAATGAATTTTAGTTTATCTCCGAATAAAAAAAGAATTTACTATGAAAATGATTTTTATTCTTAATCATGTTTTCAGTAATCGAAGAAGTCTTATTGAGATTTGTCTCCCTGTATATTTTTATAAATCCTCATGAATTAATGAAAGTAAGAGAGAAAGACATGTCAGTTTGACTTCGTTTTGATCTTTCTCTCAAATTTCACTTATTTCATTTTCACTAAATTATTTTCTTATTTACATTATTTTCATACCTACTGCTGTCCTTATTTTTTGTTGTTGTTATTATACACACACACACACACACATATATATATATATATATATATATATATATATATATATATATATATATATGAAGAAATATAGTCTTAAGATGTGCTATATTTATGGATAAAGTGCTCAATATCAGAGATAGAGCGTGTGTAAAGTGTAAAGCCTCTAAGTGTTGACTTCTATGTTCACTTTTATATATATATATATATATATATATATATATATATATATATATAATATGTTGTTAAATACTAAACACATCGGAAAATACCTAGAACTCTTCAGCGACGTCCTAACGACCATCACTCAGAGATTCACTGAGGCCTTCGACAAGATGTGACACAAAAGCTTACTACACCAGCTCTCCAGTTATTGAATCACTTGAGAAATAAAAAAAAAATCCTTCCAAAGAAGAAGGATGGACAGTCCTCCGTAGACCTAAAGAGTTAACCCAGGGATCAGTCCTCGGACTAACCCTCTTCTTGATTTACATAAACGATCTGCCTAAAAAATACTCAGATCATTTGTAAACATCTATGCCGATGATACGACTATATACAGGCGAACCTATGATACTCTCGATGGTCAGAAATTGGCGGCTGAACTCTCTTCCAATCTTACACAACCTACCCAATGGGGTAAAAACTGATTGGTTACACTCAAGCCTCGAAGACCAAGTGTTATATTCCGTGCTAATAGGAATATATTCTTGACAAACACGGTGGATAGAATAAGTAAAGGTTTATTGTAAAAGCCAATACAATAAGAATAAAAGTAACAGATATGCAGAAGGTCGTCTCAAGTCAATCAAGTAGGGAGTGCTACTATTGGAAGGTCGGTAGTTCTCGCATAAGTCTGAGCCGTACTCAACAGATCCCAGCTAGAAGGTATCTAGCAACTACCCCACGCAGTCACCTGTGGCACAAGGCCGAATTTAGTGTGGGGTTTCCGAGCCCGTAGGCTCGGCCAAAAAATTCCCGTAGACCCAGCATAAACGGGATCGGATCTGTCTACCTCCTCGGACCAGACTCTGCTCTTCGGCATAGCCTTATAACGGGATCGGGTTAGTCAACCTCTCCAAACAAAAACTCTGCTCTTCGGCTAAGCCTCGTCCAGGTTCCTCTCTGCTCAGAGGCAGAGAGTTCGACCGTCAAGCCGAAAAGATTTCGAGTAGTATATTTATCACCCTCCACGAGGGCTGCATGTGGCACAAGGCCGGTTTAACGTGGGTTCTCCGAGCCCGTAGGCTCAGCCAAAAACATTCCCTTTTTGAACCCGCATAAACTGGCTCAGTGTCAGTCAACCTCCCCGAACGAGACTCTGCCCTTCGGCTGAGCCTCGTCCGGGTTCATCTCTGCTCAGAGGCAGAGAGTTCGACCGTCTAGCCAAAAAGATTTCGGGCAGTCTCTGTATTCCGTTGACTTACAGATACTTATAGGTAATTACTACTTATAGTGTAATCACTCATGGGGGTGACAGATTATTCCATTACATCACCAAGCTAGTTACGTTCCGTCATCGCCGATCTGACTCCAAACTACCACCAATTTTGATTAAGGGAGGTCCTCATGGAGAAGCACCGTATCTCGAAAGACTGATGGGCCTCAAACTAACATCCGACCACAAGTGGAACTCGTACATACAATCCATTGATAAGGATGCAGGTAAAACGGTTGGCTCCCTGTACCGTTCCAGTAATTACTTGACCCTTCCTGCTATCCACTAGCATCACAAGAGCCAGATCAGGCCAAAAATGAAGTACTGTTATTATATTTGGGTTAGCGCTGCGCAAATCGCACTCTTTAACGTTGATATAATTCAAAAGCGTCTTCGAGTCCTTGTGGGTGACGAAATATTCTCTACTCTTCAACCTGCGGGATGTGGCAAGCCTCTCATTACTCTACCGCTACTTCTACGGAAAGTGCTCGGACGAACTACATTTCCTAGCCCCGCTGGGGCAAACCTTCACAGCAAGAACACGCCACGTCACTTACATAGTAGAAAACCACCCACATTTCATCCGTATCCCATCGGTGTGAAATAATTTCCACTCGAAAAGCTTCTTCCGGAGAACCACTACCCTGTGGAACCGACTCCCAACAGGATGTTTACATCGATCACCACAATCTTAACCTGTTCATGGCTGGGGTAAAACGTTATCTTATACACATAAATGGCGTCAAAACATAACCCTTTACCTCGAGTTCCCCCCCTGGGTTTTGCAAAGGGTGAACCTCGCTGTAAAAATACCTTTGTGAATGGAGATCAGTTATAACAACTTTAGTATATAGCATAATGAAATTGAGCATAGATATAGTTATGCACAACAGCTCAAGTTACACTATTTACTTTATTCGGACTATTGTCCTCATGTTTATCACAACGTTTCGGCCGTTGTACGCTCCTGCCTTCTTCAGGTGGTTGGAATGTCGACATTCCAACCACCTGAAGAAGGCCGGAGCGTACAACGGCCGAAACGTTGTGATAAACATAGCGACAAAGATGAAGACAATAGTCCGAATAATGTAAATAGTGTACATAATACCTCATCTCAGAAATATAGACAACCCAAGTTACTAACAAAATAAAACATTTAACTAAAAACACAAATTATGTTCTTAAATAGTCTCATATGGTCGAGACGTTCATATGGACGTCAAACGCGTTCAGAAATATCTAAACTGTCAACTGTATACAAGAAAAATTAGCTATAATAACATTTCCAGACCTAAACAAAAAAAAATTAAAATGAGAGGTCGAAAATTATGATCCGTTATATACACACTAAGAATCCCGTTTGAGTTTATATGAAGTAGGATGAAAAAGTATGTATATTTCATTTATAACCGCACCCCACCGCCGATACATTTCTTTCCTCTTGCGTTCCTCCTCTTCTTCTTCCTCCTTGAAATGTTATTGTCCTGACCAACTTCCTAATATCTGAACAAATAAATAAATATCAATTTTTGGACAGGAGAGGGTTTTTGACAAACCCAAAAACATTTCAGCAAACCTACCTGTAAATATATTAAAAAACATTTTTTTATTCTTCGTTAAACAACAAAGAAAAGCGGAAATTATTGTTTTTGAACTATCTCCCCCATCCCTTCTTCCCCCCAAAAGCAAACAACTTGTTTGCAATGTTTAAATATGATTTTAAAATGACATTGCTACGAGAAAATGATGTCTGTTTTGTTTTGTTTTTTTTATGTCTCGTCTGAGTAAATTAGATTTGTAGACATTGCAGTAAAATTCGTCTGCTTCGGTTCACAAAAAATATATACTAACAATTTAGCAGATATTATCAGGGAAGATAATTATTAGAATAAATTTTTAGCAATCCTCTATTTAGCGAATGATTTCTTATTTGTCATCATCTTTGTTGTAACACAAACAATATGACCTCTCGGGATAAATATGACTAACATAAGTTCAATTCTCACTAGGTGCTCCAGACGCGTGGCCTTCTATCACACTAAACCTACGCTATTAAATACTTTATAATATCATTGCTTACTAGTGTACTATAATCGTGCACTATTTCAAGAGATCAGAGGAAAAGTAGGAGTCATATTTTTTTAAAAGGTACTAATTTTTAAAAAGAAACATAATCAGTCACCGTCAGGAATCGAAACCGGTTCGCAAGATACCTTTGGTTTCCTAATCAAATCCCATTGATCCGGCTTAGACTTCAGAATTGATCGCATAACAATTATATATATATTTTTATATTATAATAAATAGAAGTCAATTTTTGAGGATGTCTTTGGAAAACTTTCTTCTTACACCATATTTGATTGACCCCGTATCGGATAAAGCTCAGGTTATTAAATATATTACATAACTGTGAAGAACGATAAAAAGATACAACACATATTGCTCTGTTGATTGTTTGTTTGTTTGGGTTTTATGGCATATCAACCACTGTGGGTTATTTAATGCCAAATCCAGTTTATATGAATTTTAAATGCCTATTTTGTCCTGGCAACATTATTGTTTCCAAAAAACGTATAGCTGGCAACATCATTGTTTCCAAAAAAAAACGTATAGCTGGCAACATTATTGTTTCAAAAACGTATAGCTGGCAACATTATTGTTTCAAAAACGTATAGCTGGCAACATTATTTTTTCCAAAAAAACGTATAGCTGGCAACATTATTGTTTCAAAAACGTACAGCTGGCAACATTATTCTTCTGAAAACACTATCTGAGGCCTTCCTTGCTGTTGGACGTAGTTTATCGTCATACCTAGGACGCGGATGTAGTTTAACGTCATACCCAGGACGCGGATGTAGTTTAACGTCATACCCAGGACGCTGCTCTGTTGATTGGAGTCAAGAATACGCAAGAATAAACCACTTTACCATAACTAAGTGTACCTTTTTTTTCTTTTTTTTTTTTTTGCAAACCATAAATCATCTTTTGATAGTCATTCCAACCAGACCTATGTCTACCTTTTTTGACACTCGTGCAAATTGGGTCTATGTCGAGATTTCTATTGACCAAAACGGTGCAGTTCGGCGTTAATAACCTGACAAATGGTTGATATACATCAAAATAAATTAAACCAGACCAAAAGAACACTTTTGTTTGATCCATGTGATTGTGTTGTTTCTATTGCTAAACCATTTTAGAATACGTAACAGTCGGTCTATCATCATGGAATATATTGATAATAACTTGTTTTGGATGTGTCCAGTTTTATGACTCAAACAAATTAATGCAACATAAATATTTCTTTATATAAGATTCTAAAAGATATAGGCCAAAGAAATACTTATTTGATAAATATCTTATCCTATATACCTGAATAAATTATTATATTTTTTTATTTTAAATATTTTATATATTTTTTTTTATTTTATATTTTATTATTTTAAATTTTAATATCTGATCCATGAAATCCTATAACCCTTATAAGTCTTTCAATTATTATTTAACTTTTCTATTTTTTATACTTTATTATTATTTGTAAAAGTTTTATAGATTTCTAGATATCTTCTTTATTTTCCTTCTTCATATGCATCTGTTAATATGATCAACCATAATTTTCCTACTGGATTCATATCTAAAGGAAATGGTCGCTAAAATATTAATTTAGAAGCTTTTAAGCATCTTTCGATAATGTAGACAATAATCAGAATGCGAAGGAGCACTTTCTTACGTAAATATACGCCATAAATATACTTCATGAATATGATCTTCACTATTCCCAAAATATCTTGTCTAAGAACGTACAATCATTTTCAGTATTTATCATAAACCTTAAAGGGACCTATAACTTTACTGCTTAAAATACTAATCCAAGTCATTTCTCCGCCTCCTACTATTGTCTTCAATTTGTTTTAATCATTTCCCCAAGGAAATAAAACCACTAAGACACAAAGAGTTACTGCGTGTGAAAGAATAAGAAAATTAAAACATTATTAAGGAGCGAAAACAGTAAAAGAAGAGCAATCAAAAAGACAATAGATAGCAATTGACATTGCATTTAAATTTTTGAAGATCAATGTTGGCGGGAAAGCAAGAAACCTG
Source organism: Acanthosepion pharaonis (assembly GCA_903632075.3). Classification (NCBI taxonomy): domain Eukaryota; kingdom Metazoa; phylum Mollusca; class Cephalopoda; order Sepiida; family Sepiidae; genus Acanthosepion; species Acanthosepion pharaonis. The sequence continues at coordinate 849,486 of CAHIKZ030000867.1, read as the reverse complement.
AAGAGAGTTTTACAAGCGAGAAGTGCGAGAAAAGAAACTGTTAGCATAGAACTTACGGTTCCATCTAGCCAATTAACATTAAAATGATGAGACCATGTTACGGACCTTGTACTGCGTTTAAATTCATAAAGTCTAGGTACAATACAGGGAAGTTCGCATAGAAAAGTTACCATGAGAATATTTATAGAAAATGCACAGAAGCTACGTTACGTCGGTTGGGAATTTAGTTTGTTGATTTGTCTCATGAAAAACCCAACCTAAATCCCAGCCACCATGTCCATCAATATTTTACAATGATCAGTAAAATTACAGTTGAAAACCTAATTTTCATGTACTTCACCAAATGTACACGTTTATTATTTTGATGATTATGTTAAGTGATATTTTGCTTGATTTCATGTATTTAGCTACTGCTTTTTCTATTCAGTATCTTTTCTCTCCATTTACATACACAACACCAACTGATTCAAATATTTTCTTGCTGGTCAATTCAGTTTTCTTACTATTATTTTTAAAATTTTCACCAATCTCCGAAAACTATTTCATTTTTCTTGTTTTTATTTTGCCATTTTTTCAATTTCCTTTTCACTGTACACCCATTTTATTCTCTTCAACATTTTACCAGTTCTGAAGCAGTATTCCCATTATCAAACATCTATAAAATATTTCGTTTCCCTTTTAAGGTTATATGTTTTTAGGGCCAACGATAATATTATTTAAAATTAAATATCAAAAACTGTATTATTATTTATATATATGATGAAGAATCCTCAAGTTGCATAATAAATTTCCAACTAATAAAAATTGTAACCTTAAGTTCACATAGATATACTATGTGAACTTAAGGTTACAAAATGGAAGTATATCAAAAAACTTTTACCAACTTCATTTAATAACAATTTTATTTTGAAAAGCTTGGCTTGAATAATAAAATCTGACATCGTGCGTCTTGTATAAATGTTTGGATTCCGAAGTAATATATCTGAGAATAAGTACATTTTTTTTCATATACTTGTCATTTAAAATAAAGAAAAATAGATCAACTCCCAGTTTTTCATTAGAATCGTTAGTGATATATATCATTCACAATATGAATGTACTTGCCCACTCAAGGAATGTTTCTCTGTAAATAAAAAAAAACATCTTACATAGAATATACCACAATCACACTCTCACGGAGACTCACCTGACACCTCTCAGACCATAGTGCTATCAAATAACACATTAATAAGCAGAATAAGGATCATAGTAACATTAAACAGCTACTCACAAACAATACCAAAATACTAAAATCGAATAATAAAAACAGACTTCTGATCTTTGAAACAATACTAATGAAACAAAATCAACATCAATCAATAAAAACAATTATATCTTAAGATTTCATATCCTTAAACCTATATTAAAAAACTCGTTTACGTCACAAAACTCACTAGTTACACAAAATTTACCAATTGTCTCTACCTACCTCGATGATGACTTAAGAAAGTCGAAAGCTTGGATCATATTTCTTGTATTTTCTTCCGAAATGAACTTCGGAAAATTTCTGTCCGTATTTCCTTCATGTTTGTGAAGAATTATTCGTAATTTGGAAAAGTTAATCATTAAAATTAATCGACACAAAATGTCTGTCGTCTTTAATAATATTTCTATTAAATGGCATTTGCTGTCTAAATACACAGCACTACCTAGATATTTACAATATTGCATACGGCAAAACGGTAATTACATGGTTTCTATAAAAAAAAAAAAGATGCAAAGTGTGTCACGGTTTGGTTTGTTTTTCGGCATATCAACCTCAATGGGTCATTTAATGCAGACGGCCTTTTTTTTTTTCTCAGGTAATATTTTTGTTTTGTCAAAAATATATTTCTGCTAATATTTTTCCCTCAAAAATGTGTAGCTGGTAATATTATTTTTTCAAAAATGTTTAGCTGGTAATATTATTTTTTTTCAAAAACGTATTGCTGGCAAATTTTTTTATCAAAAACCTATTATCAGAGGCCTTGCTGTTGGACGTAGTTTATCGTCATACCCAGAACGCGGATGTAGTTTATCGTCATACACAGGACGGGTCTCGGTTTGGACTATTGGTTAATTAGATGACTCAGTATCAGATAGTTCCGTTCAATGAGTTACACACTCGTTGGATGTCCCTGTCCATGTTCCATATTATGTTAACCTGAGTTAGAACCTATAGGAAAGGGATACAAATCGCGACAGTACATCTACGCTTGCAGTTTGTTATGTTATAAATTAAAATATCCGAATATATCAGTATTAAACGTATTTGTGACAAATCTTATCTTCGGCTCAGTTGTGATGATTCGTAAATAATAAGTCACCTGACCTCTGGCGGAAAAAATGACAAACAGTTGATCAGAATTGTTCCATTTCAGATTCGAAACCCAGACCAAATCAGGCAACGAAGTTCTGAACATAACCAACACCAATTCTTTTTTTCATATTCATTAGAGTAACCAGAAGTAATAACTAGAAAATAAAATAAGTCAGTTAAACGATATGGACAGTTGCCAACAAGTCATGCTCTTATCTTTATCAGTCCAGAGATCAACATGATTCTTTGGAATCTTTTGCTATTTCTCTTATCAGAAGGAAAAGAAACTGCCTTGAATCAAACGAATCTTTTGACGATCGATTAATCTATAGGCTACAAAATCTGCTCTCAATTAACCTGGATCTTTGCCAATATATTTGCTATGTTTGGCTATGTTAACCATTTAAATCTTTCCAAATGTTCGCACCATGCTTTTCTCATTTTTTATCTAAAATCTTCACCTTCCGTGGACTCGTTCCTAAGCAAACCATTTATTTAATACACCCTTCGTTAGAGTTACAAATTCAGGTATCATGCTAAACATCAGCTTTCAATGGATTTCTCATTTTCATAAATTCAGGAATCTTAAATTATAAGACTTTGCACTTCAACACACTTTTCAATCGAGTTTATCCTCGTTGTTCTTAACAAGGTGTTTAAACAGATCTACCGAAATGCGGGTGACCCAACGATAAACAACAAAGAAAGTGGAACTGGCAAGCCGAGATCAAATTCCATCTGATAATGTTCCCTTCAAACTAATGGATAAAATAGTAGAGTACTGTAGTGTTAGGTAGCAACTTATTTAAGTGAAGAAAAACTTTGAATTAAAAACGTTAATGAACTTAAGAAAATGATGTACCCATAACCATGAGTTGAATAGTAAACTAGGTTCTCTAGAACTTGCAGGGCAACCAGGCTAAGAAAAGGATAACTATTATAAATCGTAGAGAAGACAACGAGTAACCATTCATCTATCTTTCCTCAAGAACAATCATGGGAATGCATAATACGCAGTCCAGAAAAAGCAGCATTTAATAAGTTCATCAGTATTACTTTGCAATACTTTTATTCAACCAGATCCAAAGAACGAGATTGGGGCAACGGCGTAAAGGAATATTTAAGATAAATAATGTTTGTTTCAAGACTTGAAGAGTTTACGATTGTAGTAATCGGGTAAATATTATTTCGGGAATACATTTCTTAACGTAACAATTTGGGGGAAGAAGCTGTCTGAATGAGACTTCTTCCTTAATAATGGAATGCTAATTGAATCAGGATGAGTCAAATCTCTATGCATGGCATGGTGGGTACTAGCTGTAAAGGTCTGAAGTGATGGAACTAAGAAATGTAGCTTATCTGAACATTTGCGATAAAAATAACGATAGAATAGCAAGAGGCTAGTAATGTTTCGTCCGTTGGAAATGTTTTCTAGGGAGGAAAATAATGCATCACCCACAAGGCCGCGTAAGGATGGAAAGTGATGACCTAGTAGCTCCAGCTTATTTTCTGCCTGAACTAATACTTGTAAAGATCGAGTATAACAGAAAGATTCCATTACTTTCTATGGCGGGATATTTTTCCAGCTTCTTTCGCAACGGGTCGTATATCCAACTTTCACTTGAGGTCTGCAGTGAGCTTGTATCCTAATAAACGCTCAAGGTAAGGAGTCTCATTGGGAGTACAACCGTTCACGTCCTGTTCAGTGATGATGAAAAGCTATTAGCTTAGTTTTGGATCTAATGAATGTTACAAGCCATTTATTACCCCACTTAGCTGTTCAAGCTAGGTCAGATATACATATTATTTATAAACCTTCTAAAAAGAACATTAATAAATATTTATATTTGTGAGCTTTTATCACAACTCTGATAAACATAATGAAAGCAACTCGGATAAATATGCTTATAGATATCAAATATTCTGCTAACAAATATTGTTTTAATAACACTGGTCAACGAAAAACAACAATTTTGAAATCGTGTCGAGGCAGAAAACATCTTTTTTTTAGCTAATTTGAAGGCACTGAATCTGAAAATGACCATACTTTTTCTTGAATAGCTACCGTTTTTGTTATTCAGAAATGCTTCATTTTGGGAAAAAAGCATTTTTCATTTGTTTTCTGTATATATGATATTGACCGATGGCAATATTTCTCAAAATAAAATCGTAGAAACCTCTCAATTCAAATTTAAACCAACAAATATTGCCTGCTTATTGAGAAATACTATTTTTGCAATAACAATCAGACTCCAAGTCTTTAAAAATAACACGATTGAATATACCAAGACCAACAAATATTTTCAGCAAATCATTTAATAAACTCAGTGCAAAAATAAAACCTTCGTGAACATAAAACTATGGTAAAATTTTTCTCTTTCTTCATTGTCTGTCAAGTTCAATGTTATTTAAGTCCCTTTTGATACTCCAGCAGTATCATGTACAATGGAATAGGTGCAGTCAATTGGGATGTCTTTAGTTGGAGTTTCTGTCCAACTATGAAAACAAAATGCTCTGAATCGGCTTGGTTTCTTTCCGTAGTGAAGGGATGAATTTATGAATATCAATCAGAAGACTTTAAGGTTTCATTTTTTGATGTTCTTTAATTACCAGGTTTACTAAAGTGTATTACTGATAACGTTTATCAGATAATTTGATCCTTCTATTTTAAAATCTTTGACTTAAAAACACATAAAAATAGCTTATTTCAGGTGGCTGGCATAAATTACTCGGCCTACCTGAAAATTGATGGATTTTTACGACCTTTATTAACTATATTTTGAGATCACCTAAGATCGTAAATTGATCTATTTTCCAAAAATGAGCAATTTCAGTACAGCCAAAATGGTAGCTAACCCTGCAAAACTAAGGTCAATTTCGGAATCAACACCATCAAATTAACCAAAAAATGTGTTTTGTTTTTTGGCACCAAAAATCGTGTTGACCTTTATAATATTTCTATTTATATCCACATCAATCCCAGGATATATTTTGACTATATTTCGGTGTTGATTCTCATCATGTCTAGTTTAATGTCCTAAAAATTGCTTCAAGAAGGTTTTGGGAGATCATTTTACGTTGCAATTACATATCTACATAGAGATTCTAAAAATAGTTTAATACGCATATTTTCATTTAAATCTTTAATTTTCGTAATTGTATTTTGAATATTTTGCATTCTGTTTAATCGAGTTCTTATTACCGATGTTATTAGTCGTTTTCAATATTGGCATACGTGCAAGTAAATAATTCATTAAAATAAATAGCTATCTGCTTCTTCACCTACCAACATATTCATAATACTATATGTTTTTTATATTCTGTTGCTTAAATGTGTAGTCTTCTTATTTAAAACAGCTTCATAGGTTTCTATATTATTGCCGATACATTTTCACAGCCAACAGCGCAGAATAATTCAAATATTTAATACCTTTGTCAAAGTGAGTTGTCGTCAAAAATTGATTAAATATCGTATTGCATGTATTATGCATGATATTCGTACGACACCATTTCTTTGTTTTTGATTGGAATATTTAAAGCGTTTTCCGGCAACTTCAGAGCATTTTATTTTTACGAATTACAATACTATTTTGATTACGAACGCATTTTCTTCAACGATTTTGAAATAAGTACGTTTTATAATTATATATTTACAAGAGCCCAAGGCATTGATGTCTTTTATATTCATTCAGCTATCTTCCCTTAATTTCATTCGTCTTTATACGTCAAAAGTATTTCCCACCGTTTCTTTTTACCGACAAAGAGAAATTTATTTGCACCAATTGAATAGCGAGATTTTCTTTTACCTGTGCACAATTTTCTAATGAATACTTGCGTGTAGAGATGCCTCGATGCGGACGTCAATTTAAATAAGCCTTCACGATGAAGACATGCTTGTTGAGTACATGTACTTAAGAGAAAAGTGTTTTTCTTTTAATTCCTTTGACACTTTCACAATTTCTTAAAATCTATCAATTCTATCATATTAAAACAACATTTTGAATAGCAGATTAAAAACAGTAACATAATCCGCCACTTTTTGGTAAAAATGGGGAAATTTATATAATATTTAACAACCATATTATCTATTCTCAGATCACAAAGAGAAATACGTGACTTAATGTTCACTTTAACCGGCAATAGTTAATATTAACTATACAAATTGTGAAAATATGAACACAGAACCATTTTTTAGTGGATTCAATTCTTTTATGAAAGTGTTTAGGCATCTTCTTGAATTATGACTCCACACGTGCTTTCAAAATCAGTCTATGTATTAACTGTCGTCAGAACACCATCTGGAACTCTCTATGAGTTCACGACTCCTAAAACGTTCACAGTTGCCAAAGTCGGTTTTGTATAAGTTTTCTCTTGATACAGGACACAAATCTGCATGAATTGCCTCTAAGTGCCTTTATCATACATGAATCGACGTCCTCTTGGATTGTCAACAGATTTTTCACAGTTAGGTCATTTTTTAAATTGCCGTTTTGTTTTAACTTTTGTAAGCTCTAAAGTTATTGAACATATCTTTTTATCTGCCAAGTTAGTCTTACAATATATTTTAAAGCTTCATATTTACAATGTAGCTAATAATTTGAGACTTTGAAAATGAGGATATTTCACGCAAATGGATTTCACTTTATTTAGATCTGTGCAGAATGAACCGTCTTCCATTGTACAAATACATGTTGCCATTTATCAACAAATAAACTTTTAGATTCCCTTATTTTATTTTGTATATCGATAAAATATAAGCTGGTTAAACAAACAAATATTTAATAACTGTTGTTTTTGAAAGATCATACATGATGACTTATGTCAAGAAGATAGATATCCAAAAGAGAACAATTTGACCATCACATAAAATAAGCTCGAATACCATACGGAGCTTTAATGTAAAAGTTGTTTTCAGCTGTTCCTATCATAAAAGACAAATAATTTATTATTTTGGCAATTATAACTATTTTTTTCTGTTCTGTTACAATTTTCCAGTCGTTGCGTTCCCCGGTTTTTCTTTTGAAACGCATTTTTATTTTTATCCCGGCAATAATTTACGTTACAATTCCAGTTTGCTTCCACATTTTACCGCTTAATTTTGTCAAATTGGAATAATTTCCTTTTACGAGTTACAAATTTTCTTGGTGCATTTAACTTTTTCATGTTTTGATACGTGAATTGTTTTAATCGGAGTTGGAGCGAAGGATAGCTAAATCAATGAAGGACGAAGTTTAATGAGTCCTAAAGGCCAACCACCGCATCAGTCGAAACATTAATATATTCAAAATGAGTATATTAGTCTAATTAGTACATGAAGTTCGAAATAATGAGGAATCAAAAGAAAGTTATCTTTTCATGAGACTTGAAGCTTTCATTTCCTAGAAATACTAGGTGTTTACTCTGTCTCCCTACTAAGACAAGTTGTGACACAAGGTCAAATTTTAAAGTGGGGACCCGAGCGCGTACACCAGGGCTAGAAACAAAAACTGTTGCGCTGGCATCGGTGAGAGCATCGATTCCTCTCTCGGATGCAATGAGAGTTCGCGGTTTCGGGCAGCTGTTCTCTCAGTATAATTTTCCTTAGTTGCGACTCTGTCCTTTGACGGAGTCACCCCTAATTGCACTCTGCCCAAAGACAGAGATGCAACTGAGAGATAATAAATAATGTGTTACTCGTGAGAGCAATTTACACACTTTTTCCTAAAAGTACTAATTGTTGTCCCAATTACAAGCCACCAATTAAGGTCGTTTATGTATCATCTGTACTGCGGCTAAAGAAGCTATTGTTGAGTTGAGAGCCAGGTAATTAATCCCACTGATTAATTAATTAATTCATTCATTCATTCGTTTTCTACGGCTTATTAACCCTTTGCAGGTTATTTAAAGCCAGAAATTGTTTTCGATTGTAAGAATTTTTCTGACATAATAATGATTTAGTGATGCAAGTCTTACTAATTATATCCCATAACTGAAGGAGAAGAAGTGGATTCATAGCTTTCCCAAAGGTATTTGAATACAACGAACCCAACGGGAATTGAAACTCATATCTCCGATTAACAATTCCGAGCCATTATCCATTACACCACCACACATCTATTCACAAGAGGCCATTCACGTAATTACTGACCAGGCTCGATGTTGCTTAACTTCGGTGATCATACGAGAACCGGTGTTTCAACATGATGTGGCCGTAAACACCACTTTAGACTAATTTTGAATTCAGATTTGTCTTGTTCTGAACTGGTTGCCCTACCTAGGCCCAAACTACCATATTTTTTTTACTTCTGAATGGACAGCTTTCCTTCTCCTAAACTAGCTACCATCCAGATTAGTTAGTTAGCTGGGTCATAGATGGATTTATGCTTCTTCTAAGGGCATTAGTGAATAAAACAGAACCAATTATACGCAAAATAATCTATCTATAATTGATAACTGGAGAGGTATAACTTCCACCAGGTCTACCTTACCCAAAATATGCTACACCTGGTCGATGATGATGATTGACGCAACGCTTAGTAATTGTAATAATAATTGTGAGTCCAATAATGCGTCATTTGCAGACCGGTTTCTAGTAAATGCGATATAGTCAGTTTAATCAAGCTCTTGAACATGCATTACAAGTATTAGGTTGAGATGTAAATAATTTTCGATTTTATTTATCATAATTCTTCTTCAATAAATAAAGCGGAATTAAATTTTATTCAGTTGCATATTCATCGTTTTTTTGCAATGTCCTGTTACGACTTATGAGGCAGCTTGTCGATAACTTTTGAGTGAAATTCCGTAGGTTTTGATGTGAAAAATGTTTCCGATAAACTCTTGAATATGTTTTTCATGAGAGAAAGCGTTTTATCAGTAATCAGTAATGGTAATAATTGATTGGTGCAAAGTCAGTTGAACATAGCTGGTGGAGTAAAACAGACGAACCGATTCCAAAAATTCCTTTGTCTTTTTTAGCGTATGTAACCTTGCGTTGTTATGAAGGTAAACAATATTTTTCTTTTGATCCACCGTGTATGCTGCCATTCAAGAACTACGGTTACTTGAAATTTATTCTTAACTTCCTCGTCTGGTTAGTATTTAGGACGATACATTCGCTATTACGATTGGTTCACAAAACCGGAAATTACTTATGACTCAACCTAATACAACAGTCTGCTTCTCATATGAATTAAAATATCTTAAAGAATACTGTAAAACTAGAACAAGCTAAGCACAAGTTGAAGATAAAAAAAATAACACGATGAGCTATTGTTCTAGAGCAGAATCAGTTATAAGTTTTCATACTTGAAGTCTTTTATTGGTAGAAACTCTTTTCAAATAATTTCTTCTTTTAAAATTTCACCTTCTGGGTTGTTTTTAATGGTGGTTGAACAAGATACCGAGGCTATGGAAATGGTGGGGGTGGAGAATTTTCTGTATTATGACCGAGGCGGTTTGGAAAGTTCCCGACGGATAGTTTCGACTGAGTGCTCTTCAAAATGTAAAGCGATGTAGACTTACACATCACATCTCCAATCGGTGGAACGCCGTTGTTAGCTTTTCGTCATATCAATGTCATATACAAGTGTGCGCATGTGCAGTACCATCTCCTATCTTCTATACTTTAAAGGAACATTGAAGTAGATCAGCGAATAAGAAGGGGGGAATGAAAGGAAAGAAAAACATACAGAAAGGGAAATATTTAGCGAAAGACATATTCACCAAAGAAACTCACAATTTTCTAGCTTAAAAATAACACTGAAAAATATTGCTTAAGGCAGTCACGCGTGCTTTGTAAGATTGACAACAATTACCAAGCATATATCTGAATCTCATGTATAAGATTTCATTCAATTTTACATAATTATATACCATTTGAAAGAAGAAAAATTGGGGAATATTCTTATATAAAATATATTTTTTGCCTGATATATAAAAATGGAGATACTTGTGTTTAAATTTTTAAGTGATTAAAGATTTTACTATGGAAAATCAATTAGAATTTGAGCGTCTGATGCACTGCCATTTTTTTAAAGCGCAGAAATTTAACTAATTCTTGAAATTCACTAGGAATTTTCCTGTTCTAATTATATCAGGAGCTGAATTTATTAAAAGATTTTCTAATACAATTAAATAACTGAAATATGGATCTTTAATGAAAATAATATAATGTCAATAAAAATGCCGCTTGTCTTAGAATCGTTTTACGTTTTAAAGATATTTCTTTCGCATTTAAAATCATTTTCAGCTAAGCTTATCGTGTAACAAGACTGCATGTGTAGGGTACTCAGTGAAACTCACAATAGTTGTAAAGGTATCTATATTGATTGGTTGATTTGTTTTCTTTATAGTTTATCAACCTTTTATATGTTATTTAAAGCGGAAACATTTTGCATTGTAAGAATAAATACTTTTTGCGAGTGAATATTGCATTACCAGTTTTGGAGATAATGATTTTCAGATAAAACTCTGACTAATTAACCCATGAATGGGAGGAGAAGATGTGGACTCATACCTTTTCTCAAGGCTATTTGTGCGTAAGTGAACGTAACAAACCCAACTGAAATTCGAACTCGGCTCTCTGATTTCTCATTCCGACCTGTTATTAATTACACCACTCGCACACCCAAGCTTACGGCACCTGGAATTTATAAGCGGTCACCCATCTTGGTACTGACCAGGATCAACTTTCCTTAACATCGGTGATCGGACGAAAACCGGTGGTTCAATCTGACATGGACATAAACCATGGGTGTATATAATAAGTTTGCTTGTTTTATTAGCAGCATATCAGATCCTTATGGGTCATTTAATGCCGAAATCTAATTTTCTTGCGAGCATTAGTAATTTATTTTGCAAAAAGTGTATTGCTGTAATTTTTTTATTAATGTATTGCTGGTATTTTTACTATAAAAATGTATTTTTATACTTTTTTATTTTTATGAACCCAGTTTAGGGATTAAATATTTTCTCAATTTGGAAACCTAACAAGAGACCATCCCGAGTCAGCGTGGACCTGACAACAACAGCAATTAAGAAGTGGTTCTACGCTCCTCAAAAACTCCTGATCATAGGCAATGCTGCCGGATTTATTTTATCGTCATACCCAGGACGGATATATAAGTACACTGTCTTTAATGAAGTTATATTTATAGATACTTACAAACACTGACTTGTATAATATTTCCTAAACTGATCTTGATTTGGCCAAAAGTGTGAGATTGAATAAAACAGGCTTTCAATGACACTTACTGACATATTTGGTTGTGAATAAACGTGAAAACGCGATTACAGTCAGTGTGTTTCGATTATTTATAGCGTTGTACGCAAAAGTAGATGATTATTCTGATAACTTGATTCGATTACATTTATCTATAGAGCCTTAGAAATCAGAAGGCGCATAGCAAAAATGCCTTCCAGAAGCTAAACTACGTATTAAAAAACATGAAATCTTCGTTAGAAACAAAGAAAAACGCACTGAACTGTGGCATATCAACCTTCTTAATTAACAGTGAATAGTGAACTATTTCCTTAGAAATGAAGCGGAGAGTTGAAGTAACAGGTATGTGATTCTACAGAAGATTTCTGAAACAACATGAATGAAACATGGGAACAACAGAGAAGTTTTAACGTAAATAGGAACGAAGAGGAGGTTTGTGCTTAGGATTAGAAAAATATTTGAAATTTCTGTTATATATAATAAAGAGGACATGGAAAATTTGATACTCACAAGGATAGTGGGTCAGAAGGAATCGGTCATTAATCTACCTAAGGGGCATACGTAAATGGATGACCGAACAAGAACCGAGAGAGATAGTATAGGGAAAAGTATTGCTTAGAACTACGAACGATGGGAAGTAATGGAGAGCCATGATCCTCCGCGTCTTGAAGTGACACGACAAAAAGAAGAAAAATATACATAAATAAGTGAACTGATAATCTATCATAATTATGAATACTTTATTATAATGGCCTTAGCTGAAGTATTCAGCCCTCTTAATCGATGTTTAATTCATGTTCCTTTGGCACTGATCACGGCTGATATACGTTTATTGTCGCTTTCGATATGTATTCTGCATCTCTCAAAATACAATGAATAGATGCCAAGACATAATATGGAATTAAAGAAAATTAAAATATGATTTATTAACACCATATAAATGTTTCACAGGTTATATCAGTTGTAATTATTTTGCATGGCAACATATTGGTGAAAACTGTTTTCTGTATACTTTCGTGCTATATCAATATATATATATGTGTATGTGTGTGTGTGTGTGTGTGTGTTTATCTCAACCTGTTCAAATCATCATTACATCTATCTATCTATCTATCTATCTATCTATCTATCGATCTATCTATCTACCTATCTATCTATGTAAAGCTGTTCAAATCATCATTACATCTATCTATTCATCTCAACCTATTAAAATCATCATTACATCTATCTATTGATCCCAACAAGTCCAAATCACTATGACATCTATCTATCTATCTATCTATCTATCTATCTATCTATCTATCTCATCTTTATCTATCTATCTATCTCTCTTATATATATATATATATATATATATATATATATATATATATATATATATATATATATATATATATTTGATTAAAAAAAAACGCCTGACAAGGTACTGTGGTTAAGTTTTAAAGAAAAAATAAATGAAAAAATTAACCACAGTACCCTTTTCAGATGTTTTTACTGATAGTTGTATAAAAGAGGGATTGCATATATATATATATATATATATATATATATATATATATATATATATCAACCTATTCAAATTACAATTACATCTATCTATGTCCTGATCTATCTATTTATCTCGACCTTTTCAAATCACCATTACATCTATGTTTCTGTATATCTATCAAGCAGATTTTGTAAATGTTGTGGTCTGTTTATGAGCCAGAAAGAAAGACACGGAAGACGAAGGTAGGTTTAACAAGTATATTGAAGATATATACAAAGCAAGAGTGTTAGTAATAAGTAGATAATTGTGTACGCCCGAACGGTAGGTTAGCACTGCCTCTGCTCTGCCCAATTGACTCTCGCAATTAGTATTTATGAGAGGAGGAACAGTTCATTCTACTGTAGGAGGGTTTACCACAACAGTAAATAAAGCGCTTAGTATTAAAAGGGTACAACAATAGAGATAAGGAAAATTTGAAAAGACTTATCTCTCTATCTCATTCTCTCTATCTCTCTCTCTTTATCGATACTGATAGATAGATAGATAGATAGATAGATAGATAGATAGATAGATAGATAGATAGATACTGCAGAGTATATATTAACGTTTAAAGCATATTCGTGATATCACAAAGAATACTCAAATAAACATGTCTGTACAAGTACTAATCCCTATAAATACAATTGGTATAACCGATATATCGATGCCTAAAGGAAACCATTAAAGAAATGTGCATTTATAATGGGAAATATTGCATAATATTCAATGAACTAATTATCACGATGACTAGAAAATCATTGTTCGCTTTCCTCGTGTTTCCACATTAGTTGATTTGATTCCTTCTTTTGGACAACGCTTCCAACTATAGTTACTTCTGCTTCTTGTAATAAATCTTTAAAACTATATGACACTCTTTAAAAATAATATTTGTAGCTTCCACCTTATAGGAAAAATATTATTTCCTTTCATATAGAAAAGAAATCGTAAAATAAGCGACATGATCAGGGTATACAAATGGGTTGTTGTTGTATCGCCGAGGTGAATGATACACAAAGAATGAGTGCTTAATATATTCAGCACCAGTATCCGGTGCTAACGGATGCATACAAAAAACACAGAACAATAAGTTACAAAACAGGTAACAAGACAACTTACAAGGAATAAAGGAGGGTGAAATGCTGTATAGCCAAACGAAGTAACGTCTGTCCGAATATTAATCAGCTTAGTATCAACTTATTAATCAACTTATTAATTAACTGTTGAAGTCTTTAATCGTAGACTATTTAAGGCTATGAGCCAGTTCATCTGGCAGAGTGCTGAAGGAGTTCTAGCTACTCTACAACAGTTGCGAAAAATGGTTGGTTGGTTGGGTTTTATGGCATATCAACCACTGTAGGTCATTTAATGCCAAATTAAGTTATATATATATACATACACATACATATATATATACCTATACATATATTAAATATACAGTACTATTAAACGTATAGCTGGCAACGTTATTTTTCAAAAACGCATAGCTGGCAACATTATTGTTTCAAAAACGTATAGCTGGCAACATTATTTTTTCAAAAACGTATAGCTGGCAACATTATTGTTTCAAAAACATATAGCTGGCAACATTATTGTTTCAAAAACGTACAGCTGGCAACATTATAGTTTCAAAAACATATAACTGGCAACATTATTGTTTCAAAAACATATAGCTGGCAACATTATTGTTTCAAAAACGTATAGCTGGCAACATTATTTTTCCGAAAACATTATCTGAGGCCTTGCTGTTGGACGTAGTTTATCGTCACACCCAGGACGCAGTTGCGAAAAAATATGAAAATCCAGTAAGAAGTATGTCTAATACACAATATATTGCTATGTTTTTAATTTATGGTTAGCTTTGAATATAAAACTCTAATTCATTTTTTTTTTGTTTTTCGGAAAAAATGCTTTGTTTACAAATGTGGAATTATAAGACAGTGCAAGATATTTATGTGAAGAAAGAAAAAAGTAAAAAAAAATAACACACGCATCAAGCAAATTATAGTTAGAGATATTTCATAAATACAAAGAAAACACTATCTTGTAAAAAATTAAAAATAATATGCTCTGGAATTTTGTGATTCGGATATATTATACTGCCTCAAGAAGGAGGCTTGAGTTGGTTGTCGTGAATAAGAAATAGAGATTCTCTCAAATCGTAGAAGTGACTATTCCGCTAGCCCACAAGATGACGATGAAAGAAATAGAAAAAATAGAAATAGGCCAGACTATGAAAGATGACAGTGAGCATCGTATTTATAATCATTAATGAACTCGGATGTGTTCCTTATAAATTAGATGTCGATTTCAATAAATTCAAACTTTAAATGGATGGGTTGGGATTCGAAATGCTACGGCAGTGTCATAGTCGAAAAGAATACTGAGTAAAATAGTGAAAATTTGTTCTTTCTCACTCAATCCTTAGACATACCCACCATATACTTTTGGCATCAACATGTAAATACAGTGAATTATTATATGAATAATCATTATAATAAAGATTTGTTGACCAATAATAATAATAATAATAATGATAATGATTATAATAAAATTTATGTTGACCCATAATAATAATAAAATTGTGTTGACCAATAATAATAATAATAATAATAATAAATTGTTCTCACGAGTACAGTTCACACCTTACGAAGGGCTTTATCTATGTAAAATATGTGTGTGTTTTTTTGCTTGTTTTTTTTTTTAATTGATTAGTGGAAAAAGTCATAATGCCATTTCTAACCTCAGATCTCTGGGCGTGACCCGGAAAGAAATGTGTACACACCAGAAATCAAAGGAAATAATAATAATAATAATAATAATAATAATAATAATAATAATAATAATAATAATAAAAGAAAGAAAAAACTTGCCTACTAATTGATATGGCTTGTCCAGCGGATTGTAACATAGCAACCAAGGAATTTGAAAAACTATCAAAATACAAAGACCTGGAAATTGAAATAGAAAAAAATGTGGAAATTGAAAACAAGAATAATACCAGTGGTAATAGGTGCACTTGAATTATAAAAATGGAACAAAACAACACATTGAAAGAATCCCTGAAACCCCAGCTTAAGAGACATACAGAAAATTGTCTTATTAAGTACAGCACACACACTAAGGAGAACTTTGTCTATGTAACGCTAGCAACTTCATCGGAGATAAAAAAAAAAAAAAAAAAAAAAAAATAACATGAAATGTGGCCATAACAACACACCACGACCTGCCTTAGGTCTTTCCGCAGACTTGGTAGGTAGTGTGTCCATAGCAGAAATCGAATGATGATGATGATAATAATAATAATAATAATAGTAATAATAATGCAATGTATCTTTGAAGATATTCAAAAGGCTGTCAAAATACAAGGACCTTGAAATAGAAATCTCGAAAATGTGGCATATGGGAACATCAACAATCCCTGTTGTAGTTGGATCCCTAGGACTGGTTGGAAAAGATTGCAGTAGACTAATTGAAGGGATTCCTGGAAGTCCATGCCTCAAGGAGATACAAAAAATGGTTCTGACAAGTACAGCCCACACTTTACGAAGGGCTTTATCTATTTTTTTCTTTTGTCAGTGGAAAGTGCCATGATACCATCTCTAACCTTAGGTCCCTGGGCGGGACCAGGAAAGAAATGTGAAAACGCCAGAAATCAAAGAAAATAAAAATAATAGTAATAATAATAATAATCTATCCATAAAATCCTTGCAAAAACATTATCAAATAAATAATCCCAATAAAATCCCAGAATGTATTACTGAAGGTATTACATACCTCATACCAAAAACAACTGAAACAGACGATCCGAAAAATTATAGACCGATAACATGTCTCTCCACAACTTATAAGTTGATCACGTCTGTCCTGACGAACAGTAATTATTTCTTTTTCGAAACAAACAGCATTCTTCCGCTGGGACAGAAGGGATGTAGGAGAAGTTCATATGGCTGCAAAGATCAAATACTGATATATAAAATGATCCTGGAAAATTGCAGACGTAGAAATCTTAGCGCAGCGTGGATTGATTATCGTAAAGCCTTTGATAGTGTCCACATTCTTGGATCCTTAAGACTTTGGAAATGTACAAAGTCTCCCCTGTGGTATTAAATTTCCTTAAGCACAGCATGGGAATGTGGAACACCAAACTATACCTTAGTGACACCAGAGGCACCTCCATATCCAACCGACTAAATATCCGACGTGGAATCTTTCAAGGAAACTCTCTGTCACCCCTTCTGTTTTGTTTATCCTTAATCCCTCTTACACATGAACTGAACAACAGTAGCTATGGTTACAAAATAAATAAGAAAATATTCAATCACCTACTCTACATGGATGATCTCAAACTCTTTGCCAAAGACGACAATGAGTTCAAGGGCCTCCTCAATATTGTAAAATACTTCAGTGACGACATAGGTATGAACTTCGGATTAGATAAATGTGCAAAAGTAACATTCAAGAAAGGTAGAATTACAGAAATACCTTTAATAGATTTAGATTTTGTCACAAAGATTAGTGAACTGAAGCATGATGAAGTTTATAAGTACCTAGGAATTAGCGAAGGAAATGGCATATTATACCCGCAAATAAAGGAGAAAGTAAGAAAGGAGTACTACAGGCGTGTACGTCTGGTACTAAATACCGAGCTAAACTCAAAAAACAATATCAGCCATAAACACCTTGGCTGTCCCTGTGGTGCAATACAGCTTTAATATCCTTAACTGGACCAAAGCTGAAATTAAGCGAATGGACGCCAAAACGAGAAAGCTTCTCACTTGCTACCGCATGCATCATCCCAAAGTTGATCGACTGTATGTGCCCAGATCCGAAGGAGGAAAAGGATTAGTTCAACTAGAACTGTCCTACAAAACTACAACAATTGGCCTCCAAAGATACTTGGAAAATACAGAAGACTGGATGATGGTATGTGTCAAGGAACATGAAAGTAGTAAGCGTCTTTACTCCGTCATAAAGGAAGCCAACAAATTCAAAATGGAGCTTCAAATGGGCGCAGAAATACAAGTAAAGCACAGTACACCGGCTGAAGATGCAAAATATTTAAAAAAAGAAAGCAAAGACGAATGCAACCGAACACATACAGAAACAATGGCAAGATAAACCGCTTCATGGCCAATACTCTGCCCGTACCAACCAAGCTGACATAGACAAAACCCGTACCCATCAGTGGCTACGTAGTGCAGGGTTGAAAGGTGAAACTGAAGGTTTTATCCTTGCTGCACAGGACCAATGCTTGTTAACTAGGAATTATCAAGTACATATACTAAAATACTGCGTTAGCCCAAAATGCAGATTCTGTGATAAATATCCAGAAACGATTGATTATCTTGTATCAGGCACCCACTGAATATAAAACCCGGCATGACAGAGTGGGTCAATATCTGCACTACGGGAAGGAAACTGAAAGAAACTGGTATGAACACCACCCAGACCCGGTTACGGAGATAGGACCTGTTACCATCCTATGGGACTACACAATACACACTGACAGAACAATCAAAGCCAACCGCCCAGACATTGTTATTAAAGACCACAAACAAAAAAGTGCCTCCTCATTGATATGGCAGTCCCTGCTGACTGCAATGTATCTTTGAAGATATTCAAAAAGCTGTCAAAATACAAGGACTTTGAAATAGAAATCTCAAAAATGTGGCACATGAGAACATCAACAATCCCTGTTGTAGTTGGAGCCCTAGGACTGGTTGGAAAAGATTGCAGTAGACTAAATTAAGGGATTCCTGGAAGTCCATGGCTCAAAGAGATACAAAAAATTGTTCTGACAAGTACAACCCACACTTTACGAAGGGCTTTATCTATGTAATTTTTAATTTTTAATTTTTCAGTGGAAAGTGCCATGATACCATCTCTAACCTTAGGTCCCTGGACGGGACCCGGAAAGAAATGTGTAAACGTTAGATATCAAAGGAAATAAAGATAATAATAATAATAATAAATTATGTTAACTTGAAATTCAGATTCTATGATAAATATCCAGAAAAAATTGTATCAGGTTGCATCTTGTATCAGGTTGCACAGCGTTAGCACCCACTGAACATAAAACTCGGCGTGATAGAGTGGGCCAATATCTGCACTGTGAAATATGCAACTTTTACGGAAAGAAAACTGCAAGAAACTGGTAAGAAACTGGTATGAACATCATCCAAACCCAGTTACAGAGATAGGACCCATAACAATTTTATGGGAATTTATAATACACACAAACAGAATAATCATTTCTAATCCCCCAGACATTGTGATAAAAAACCACAATGAAGAAATGTGTTTTCTTGTTGACATTGTATCTATATTTGAAGATCTTTAAATTCTATGAAAATACAAGAATCTTGAAATGGAAATCTCAAAAAAATGTAGCATATGAGGACATCAACAATTCCAGTTG
>CAHIKZ030000867.1:700000-825000 GCA_903632075.3 Acanthosepion pharaonis | reverse complement strand
TGACTTACACAAATGTATAGTGGAATTTTTACAAAAGTTTCAAGTAAAATGATAAAAAAAGATGATCAGCTAGTCAAATACAATTGTATTTGTGAAAGAATCATACGATACATTAATTTCAGTTGTCGCGTAATATCGATTTTGAATGGCAATAATATACTCTTAATATATCCTAATAAGTAAATAGGTGCTTATGTAGCAGTTATACATTTTAAATCAATCAATTTGAAAAGATAAATTTAATTATTCGTAATGAAAGCGTAATCAATACTGTCTTCGAGAAAAATAGATGGAAAACGATCAAATCCATAGAATATTTTAATCATCTTTCAGGCAGAATCAAATCGGTTCTCATTAAGTCATTTACATAATCATCTGTAATATTAAAAACAAAATCCTCCCAATTGAAACACTTATATGTTATTAAAAGCAAAATCTTCATTCATCTCCCAGTTGGATATTTCATTTCTTTCTTTATTTTTAATGCCATATAAATGATCTACCTATTTTACATAAATGAGCTGCCTGAGAGTACACTCCGATCCTTTGCGGTGTTTTTCTTAGCGTAGCTGGGATGCATCACGAAGTCGAAAAGTATGAGGCACCCAGTAAGGATCGAACACACTACTCAGGCGTAAATGATCTAAGCTTGCTAACCATTTCACCACGTCGAAGAGCCCAAATCCGTCTATTAGTGAATCTATTTACATGAATGATCTACCTAAGTGTATACTCCGATCATTTGTAAATATTTTACATAAATGATCTGCCTGAGTATAATCCGATCATGTGAATATCTATGCTGATTATACAATGATATATGAGAGCACCTCCCAAAACTCTAGATGACCAGAGCTTGACATCTGATCTCTCCTCAGACCTAGCTCAGTCGAGGAAAACTGGTTAAATTCAAATTCTCGAATACCAAATTAGGGACATTCCATCATTGCCGACCGACCGAGAACCTTCACCAAACTGCAATGGATGGATGTTTCCTCGGGGTGGCTTCGTTCCTTGATCGACTATTGGGACTTAATCTCAACCCAAACCTCATGGAATAGTCGGCTCCCTGCACCGTTCCAGCAAGTAAGTGACTCCTCCTGCTATCCTCTAAAATAACAAAAATATAGACAGGGGCTACACAGTCTTCATTTTCCACTCTTGATAGAATCTAAAAGCGTCTCCAAGCCCTTGGGGGTGACGAATTATTTTCCACCCTATTCTCACAAACGAAACTTCGCAAGCCTCTCGCTGCTCCAACGCTATTTCCATGGAAAGTGCTCAGACGAACTACATTCTTTAGTTCCACCAGTTCTAACCTTCTGACCATCATTCCCTTCGTATATTATTGCTGAGATGTACGTTCCACTTGAGCAGCTTCTCTCACGAAACGCTGCTTTATGGAACCGACCACTACAATCTTAATCTGTTCAAGTTTAAGATTCATTGTCATTGTCCCCCACTTATCTGCATAAACTCTGCCTCTTCATCTGTAACCCTCTACCTTGAGTTGCTCTCGGTCCTTGTCCCTTCAAGACGTAGATGATCATATCTCTAAACTGTTTCCTTTTCTCTATTATTTATGAATTTGAAAACAGTGAAATAGTTTCCCTTTGCCTTCTCCACGGTTTGGAATTGTTTCCTTCTCTTAGACTGGCTGACAAACAAGACTAGAACGCCCCGTCTACCCTACTGTTTAATTCCTAGCTAGAGAGAGAAGGGATGGATTTATAATTTTCCAAGGGCAGTAATTTGAAAGTGACAACAGACTAACCTAGAATTTGAACTCGACTCGTCGATTCCACTTTCAGTTAAGGAAATCAACTTAACACTACTGATTAAATATTGGATTATTCTTTTCTTATTGTTTCATTTCTGCTTTTTTTCATTCGATGACATAAAGTGCGTTAGTTTCAATTAGTTTCATGCAAAACTTTTATTGTATTGTGACAGCTGTCACGTCAGTGGGCAGTTGAAAAAAAAACATTTTGTCAAAACTGGCGGATTTTTTTGTTTATTGATTCTGACAGTGAATTCGAAAAAAAAATATATAAACAGCACTTTCAGCATATGCTTTTTTATTTTAAGAAAAGGGAAAATGCAACTACAATACACAAAAAGGATTTGAGCAATTTCAGAGTAGATACTGCGAGTTACTGAACGTTCAAAGATATTTTGCAAAGCTTGATTGGAATTTTTTTTATTAATAAACAGACCGAACATTTTGAAGCTAGAACTTTTGAAGATATATAGTTTTATCCTCCATAAGATTGGTTTTGGAATTTAAATTCTCTGAGTTAAAGAAACCGAGATCTCAGTCTCGCCGAAGTGCAGATAAAAATCTCTTCCATTTTCTGATTCTCAAGTAGTTTTAAGTATTTCTTTAGACATTTTAATTTTTTTTTAATTCAATATTTTATTTTCGCATAGTTTAAAGACAAGAGAATTATATACTATTTTCTTCATTGAGATAAGTTTGGAGTCACTTTGTTCAAGATTTGTCGAATGAAATTTATTGATTGTGAAAAATGTCTGATTGAGTAATTTTTATAATTATGAATTAGCATCGTTTAATAAAATGTCGGAACTTTAATTACGTGCTTATGACAGTTTTTGATCAATAAAGAATTCTCGTGTCTGAATGTATCTAGAGGTAATCAGTATCGATTGGCTATATTTATACTTCCACCCACGGCTAGCAATTAATTTCTTTAATATTCTTCTCTGATTATATTATCTTCATAAAAACAATTTAGATGGGTTCTTAGAGCCTATTATTCGGCTGTCTTTTAAACTTATCTTCCTATTGCAATGTCTCATTTGAACAATGTATAATTTAACGCATTGTTATTTTGAGTTCACCACGTAATGCGGTTTAGAAGTTTATAGATATTTTTGAAGGAATATTAACAATGAGATTATATAGAGACTTGAGATTTAAAATTATAAAAAATGAGCATGTTGAAATATATACTTTATTTCAGGGATTTTTCATGCAATCTTCATAAAATTTTAAAATAAAATTACATGATGAAGACATTGATTTAGTGAAATATTGATAGTTTATTGTTTATGCATATCATATCTACATTAAAGTAGCCACTAGCCTAGAATTTCACCAGAAAAGATTCTTTTAAGAATAACAAAACTAAATCAAAATTAAAAGAAGCGTTTGATAAAAATACTCTTGCTGATAATTCAGTCAAATCTTTCAAATGGAGCGTAAAATATACAAAACTATCCCGAACATAAAGGCTAAAACCATTTTTAAAATCCTTATTTATTGTTTTGGAAATGGATATTTGATTAATAAGTAATAAAGTGGATTTGTTTTTGTAAGTATTTCATTTATTACATTTTTCGTGGTTAACTTGTTGAAAAACAATGTTTTGGAGAAATTTATTTAAAATCTAGTCTATGGTAATGTTAATGGTAATGCTAACATTAGCCGTTTATCTACAAGGAAACATTTGACATTCATTGATCGAGCAGCCAGTACTACTGACGGTGGAAATCTATAAGTTTTCTCTTAAAACAATTTTTCGGTAAAATAGGTCTCTTAAGTCCAGTAGCTATTATCGTTCTTTCCAATAGTAATGGGGTTTTCCTTCCTAATCTTTTTATTTAAGTAGTGTGGAACGTCAAGATCTTGATTATGTCATTATTTTCACTTCGAGTTACATGTAATATCCAGTTTAGTTGCTCCTGCTGCTGAAAATCCACAAGTGAGGTGGTTTCTGTTATTTGGTATACTCCCTTGTTTGTAATTCTGTAGCGCCAGTCCACAGATCGAAGAATGATGGTCTTCGCCAATAGTCAGAGATTTCACACGCTCAAAACCATTTTAACCATTGAGAAAGTTGTTATAGACAGCTGACAGTTTGGCTATTTTTATCGTATTTAGCGCCATGTCATTATATCAATATGAAAGCCTCGATTTGACGAGACTATCATTTGACAGGTGCATTTGAAATAATGTTTCATTAACCAAGCAACCACTACTAATGTCGGTTGAAATTTATAAAAAACCTTTTCTTAAAGCAATTTTTCAGTAAAATAGTTTTTCAAGTCCAGTAGCTATTATCGGTATTTCCAGTACTGATGGGAGTTTTCCTTTCTAACGTTTTGTTTGATCTAGTGCGGAATGTCAACATCTTAATTATATCATTATTTTCTCTTCGAGTTACACGTGCTATCCATTTTAGTTGTTGCTGCTGTTGAAAGTCCTCAAATGATGTGGTTTCTGTCATTCAGCACAGTTATTTGTGATTCTGTAGCTCCAATCCACAACGTTCAAAGAAGAAGGATCTTTGTCAAGACCCTCAGGCTTCACGCTCACAAAGCCTTTTTAACCGTTGATCTCAGAAAGCGTTTGTATACAACTGACAGTTTGTACATTTCTGAACGGGTTTGACACTATGCATGGCATCGATATGAAAGTTTCGGTCTAACAAGGCTATTTGACTTGCTTTAATCTATCAAATTATATTATTACGAGCTTTTATCTATACGAATATTTTTCTCTCAGATTTTCATTTGGCTATCTCATTCAGAAATCCAAAGTTCGTATACGAACTCTGCTTTGTCTTCTTGTAAGCTAATACTGGTTATTTTCATTTGTGAGCTATCAAGATGATGCAAATATCCAGAGTCTGTCATGGCTCATTTTATCATAATCAAATATTTATTACCTAAACCTGTTATTATTTGCTAGATATCCTTCCTTCTTTTAAGTAGATCTTGTGAATCATAAAGACAAATAACCGTTGTAAATCCCTTCCGTTCCTTGTCTAACTAATGAGACATTTACACATGTAATTTTCTCTTATTTCGGACCAAAAACTTAATTCAGCTTAGTTCAAATGTAAATGTTTTCCTATTTGAATCAATAAATTCTGATCCATTTTCCTTAATATGTACACTTTAAGTGTATTTGTCATTTTCATCTCAGTACAGTTTCTTTAAGTCTTCTTGAAACTGCAGAGAGCTCTTAAATGCATCTGGATTTGATGGTAAGAATAAAGTTTGAATTCCCTTTAGAAAACAGTATAAAGATTGTAATTTCGATAGAAACTCAAACACCTAACAACTATTTATTCAAAATAATTAGCGGTTTGAATGCATCAAATATAACGACGAATTTGTTCAATAAAAGAAAAATATGAATATAGCGATTTAGCTTAAAGCATAAACATTGATTGATTCAGATTCTTTCTTTAGAAAGAAAACTGCAAAATAAAATATCTGATTGTACATTGTCAAAGAGGATTGTACACATTGTCAATGGCGTATGAAATATGAAATAAAATCAATAAGTTAACATTATTTTTTATTATCAAACTACAGCAATTAACATTAGTTTAAAAATACATTTTCAAAACATTCATTTTTCGGTTTTAGTGAAAAATTATTTTACAATGCAATGCTGTCATTTTTCTTTCAAAATCGTTGTTTCACTGACAAAGCCTTTTAAATTCTGACAATCTGATAAAGAATTCAATACAACTAGCGACAAAGTTTTTAAACTTGCAAAACCATATTAAGAGGCGTGGTCTATGGAAATTCCATGGTGTATTTTTGCAGCGTAAAAAAAAGAATACGAACTAATAAAACTATATAAAATTCAATGTATCCTTGTGTGTTTAACACTTTCACCTCACTGGAAAAAATCCACTACATATATATCGGCACCTCACACACCTACCTCTGCGCCCCTCCCAGTTTCCAAAACAGTCTATATAATCGTCTTTCGAAATCGCCGTTAGATAGCCGATCATTTTCTATTTCATCTCGTCTATGGTCTAAAAATAGCTTCTTGTAAACGGCGAGTTTACGCTTTTGGAAAGCCAGAAATCGTAGGGTACCAAAATTGGTCTGTGTGTAGACTGAGAGACTTGAGTGATCTGGTGTTTTGTCTTTCAAACCCAGAAACAAAATATGAAAAGTGGCAGTCGAGATATTCATAATGAGTAGGTACAATCTTTGGACAGTCCATGGGCTCCTATCTTGTTTCTACTTTACATTAACGATTTGCCTAAGGACGTTCTTTAGTAAATACCTATGTATATGATACCACAGTGTATGGGGGATCATCCAAAAATCTGAGTGACCAGAGCCTGGCAACCGATTTTTTGTCTGACCCAATTCTAACAGCTCAACAGAGGGGAAACAGATATTTAACTTTCAATACTCCAAAGCTTATCTTTTAAATTTCACCATCACTGAGCTTACTCTAGATTTTCACAGACACGGTGAATGGTTACACTCACTTTCAGCATTTTTTTTTTTACCCCGGACCTCAAATGAAACTCATATATACGATCTATCACTAAAGACGCTGGAAAAATGGTCGGCTTTTTATACCGCTCCAGAAAGTGCCTAACTCCATCTACAAAGCACTTTCATTACAAGAGCCAGATCAGATAAAAATGGAGTATTACTGCCATATCTGGGCTGGTGCTGCCCATTACTTTCTTTCAAACCTTTATCAGAATTTAAATATGCATACAGCACCTCGTAGATGAGGAGGTATTTTCCATCCTACAACCTCTTTCCCATAGACGCAAACTCTCGCTACTCTATCGCTATTTCCATGGAAAATGATCTTACGGGCTACATTCTCTTGTTCCACCAGTTCAAACATTTACAGGTAAGACCTGCTATGTCCACAGGTGTATACCATCCTTATTCTCTCCGCATTCCATTGGTAAGAAAGAAGTTACATCTTTTGTCCAAGAACCGCTACTTTATGGAATACAAACTCTTTTAGTAACGATCTAATTTTTTGTGGCTCTTGTGTTTTGTATTGTGTGAAGATTTATTATAAAAACAGATCTTGTAATTCTCGGGGTGTCAAAAGCTGACTGTCCAAGAACCACTACAGCTGATTTCCGTTGGTTGCAATCTCAATGGATATGGTACCAAGTTTTAAACGTTGGTATTAGAAGTTATTGTAAAATATTTGAATGATTAAGATATATTTTTAAAAAGTACGCCTTAATCATTCAGATATTTTCCTGCAGACGAATGTGATTGTTACACAATCCATATTCACTCATTAGCATCATCTCACTGCCGACTAAATTTTCCACTGGGAAAGTGTTAATCTGCATATACTTGTGAAGTTTTCCTCTGATTGAAGATACCTTATATATATATATATATATATATATATATATATATATATATATATATATATATATAAGTGAACATTTAAGAACAGGAAATAAGAGAAAAGGTAACGACTAACATTTTGATAATTTGATTGGAAATCTAGAGACCGGAAGTGAGTCCCACAAGCGAAAATTGCGAGAGAATAAGCTGCTAGCATTGAACTTACGTTTACATCTAGTAATTTCAGCTGTAAGATCATAAAACCTTACTGCCAATCTAGTACTGCGCTTAAATTCGTAGAATTGGAATTCCACAGATTCAAAAAAGAACAAAAAATATAAACGTTGATACAAATACTCTCGTTCTGAAGAGGAGAGCTCATCAGAATAATTACCATGAAAATCATTATTAGAAAAGGCCCAGGTAAGCTACGTTACGGTAATGGGAAAGTGACTGATAGATGTCAACCCAGGTAAATATATTATTAATGCTGGATGAGAAACAGACGGCATAGTAAAGAATTAAACTTTGCAATCGAGAATATTTACCTGATTTTTTTTTTTTAATCTTCAATATCCAAGTTATTTCATATACAATGTTAAATTAAAAGGATAAAAATTCCACAGATTCAAAAAAGAATAAAAAATATAAACGTTCATACAAATACTCTCTTTATATAACATACAAACTTCATAACTAAGGATCTTAGTTATAAAATAATCGTGTTGCTCCCAATACAAAAATAATCATAAATACTTCAAAATCAGACGCAAAATTGAAAATTAATTTTATACCAAAATCAGAAATCTACCAAATAGAATTTCAACAATTCCCACCCAAAATACATTGGTGAAATATCCTGAAATTATAGCGAAATAATATAAGAAAATAAAAAGAACTTAATACACACGTACTTTCGTGCCGCCGTAAAGTTTGTGATCCTACTTTTTACTTGAACGCCGTTTTAATTAAAAGAAAATTAATATATTTTTACTCAGATGAATATGTATTGAAAGTTTAATAAAATATTAGTCTCCTAGTATTAATATACAACCGAGTTACTTCAGTTTATCACCTGTTCTTACTAAATAGCACAAAGATAAAGAAATAAAAATTAATAAATAAAAACAACACGGGGAAAACAAAGTCAAGTGTTTATATGATAGACATGAGTTACATTTTGTCTCGCTAATATAGATTTTGTTTCTTGTATCAATTATTTTTCTGCTAACACAGGTTTATCGGCAAAACATATCTGAGTAGAAATGTTCAAAATTCCCTTACTGAGTTGCTACGTGACATCTGTCCTCCTATACCGCAACGAATGTAGGGCGGTCTCCTCAAAGATGAAGAAGAGACTCAAAACAGAGGAGATGTAGTTCTACAGAAGGATGCTAAGGATATCAAGGAGCGAGCGTGTGAGCAACGATGAGGTCTTGGAAAGGATGCGAAGAAGGAGGAAGCTTATATTCAACATAAGAAAGAGGCAGATGAAATTTCTGGGACACGTAATGAGAAAGGAGGGCCTGGAGAATCTGATACTCACAGGACGTATAGAGGGGAAAAATAAACAAAGGAAAGCAACACATGACCTACCCGGCGGGCTTCAGCAAGCGTATGGCAGAATGTAGTCTAGGGGAGTTGGAAGACACGCGAAACTTATTGAGAGCCACAAGGGATAAGTGGAGAGCTATGATCGCCTACGTCCTGAAAGGACAAGGCACTTAAAAAGAAAGAAATATTATACACACAAAAATATGTCCGGCTAATCGTTTCCCAGAAGATTCGTCTGCTAGGAATGCTAGACAATCCTTGTTGCAAATGCCTGCTAAAGCACATTCGTGTTTGTGCAGAACTCACGGACTCCACTTGTGGTTTATACTGCAATTATGCCGAAAAGACCCTTTTCCTGTTTGATTTAGACGGTTTGAACTTTTCTAGTGCTTGTCTCCCTTTTCATCTTAGCACACCTGCATGTGACTTTGATATACTGAAAGCCATTTCCTCAACCATGTCTAAATATGGAAGTCGCCTGATAATTGTGGCGAAAAGAACAGTTTCAAAACATCCGTATATTATAAGCCAATGTTCACCGGACAATACCTCAACATCAATTCCTACCATCCACACGCTACGAACAAAAAGATCGTTCGATTCCAACAACACTGGACAAAAATTATATGTGGCCACCTAGACATATACCAAAATAAAATAATCAGCATCAAACGTACCTTTCAAAATAAGAACTACCCAGCAAACATGACACCAGCGTCTACAGGTGGGAACGGAAGTGACAAGGAGGATGGCCAGAAAATTTCCACGGTCTTCCGATAAACCCTTACGTCAAGGGCTTAACGGAAAAATTAGAAGATTTGCGGTCCCTACAATATCAGAACAATATTCAGTAGTAGTTCCACTCTACGAAGAAATCACTTCCGAACAAAGCCTAATATGGGAATGATATGACCAAGAATTGTGTGTACTCGATTCCTTGCAGTTGAGGCAGAGACTATTAAGGTGAAACAAGCCGCATCCTAAAAGTAAGGCTGGAAATTGAAAATTCGTAGTGAGAGACAATGAAATAGGGCATCGTTGATCATGTATAGAGGGAAAGAGGTAGTCATCAGCAACTGTGGAATCAAGTAAAAATACTGGACAAGGAAGAACAATGGAGAGTTCGACATCTGAAAGAATCAGCGTATATCCTCCTAAGTAGATCTAGCATATAAATATATACGGTATGGGAGACGTTAATAAAAAAGAAACAAAGACAAGTGATAAGAAGTCTTCAACCACAGCAGCAACAATCAAAACATGGATAGCAGCAGCTTCAACCTAATCAACAGTCAAGTTGAATTTAAGGTTGTAAGTTCACTACAGTAAATTGTCTTAAGGGTCAATGGCCTAGTGTTTGTGAATTTGCTGAGATAGTGGTTGTGAGTCCATTCGGTTGGACAATGAGTACTTGCACTTAGTGGAAAGGGAAGTGCAATAAGTAAACAATACTACATAAAATATTCGTAGGGATTAAATAAAGGGATCAGTTAGGTATCCCCTGTAGATCGATATAAACCTGAGGATGTCTGGAGGGCACAACGGCCGAAACGTTGTGATAACAACAACAAAGATGAGGACAATGGTAATATTATCCGTATCCTCATATTCATTGACCGAAAAGACAGTGCTATCGATTGAAATTTACAAAATCTTTCTATTTAATTTTTCAGGAAAATGAGTCTCTCAAGTCTACTGTTATTGTTCTTTCCAGTATTAAATGTGTTTCCTTTCTAGCATTTTGTTTGAAGTAGTGTTGAGCTTTTTTGATTATGTCATTATTTTCTTTATTACTTCTATTGTAGCTCAAGTCTTCAAGTGATGTAGCTTATGTTATTTAGTACAATTCTTTGTTTGTGACTGTGTAGCACCAGTCCAAACGGTTCGAGGAAGAATCGTCCTCGCTAAGAGCTACAGTCTTTATTTGTCCGAAGCCATTTTAACCATTGTAATCATTGTTGCATACAGCTGACAGTTTACAAATTTCTTAACTAGTTTGGCACCATGTATGATATCTATACGAAAGTCTTAGTCTGACGAAAATATTTAAGAATATGAGTTTTTTTCCTTAATGTTTGGTTTTGTAGCAATTTGTGATGTTGGCCAAATTACCCCGAGCACAGCCTACCAACTAGTTCAATTTTCTTACCTCCTATATTAAGTTTTTTAATAATTGATCTATGCACCTAATTTCACTTAGGATAATAAAAAAAATATAATTTTTATTTTGCCTTGTCTTTCTTTTCTATTTGACTCTCTTACCATTTGAGTTGTTACTGGAAAAGCAAAATGTTCATTAGCTAAATACTGCCTAGAGCAAACATACTTTAATTCTCTCAAGCGTTAACTTATTACAAATTGAGATTTTCCATCGCAGTGATATCTGAATTCGAAAGGATTAGTTAAGTTTAGTATATATAAAAATGTATCTATATCGAAAGTTGTACAAAATAAAAAAACTGTTTCGCACATAATATGTATGTAAGTGTAAGCCATTAAATATCGTCAAGGTAATTTATGATACAAGATCAATGTTTTTGTTTTTTTTTTGAAAACTGCTACACAGACGTTGAAGGAAATTATTAGTCTCTGCCTTGGAGCGGTATTAATGTAGATTGCTAATTTGAGAAATAATTATTAATTTTCAAATACTGATCTACTTAACGAAGCATTTCAGAATTTAATTTTACATTGCGCTGTTCATTAGTAAGTTGATGAAGAAATCTTTTTTTTAACTCGATTTTCGGAAATGCTGACAGAAACCGTGAGGTATTCTCTCATTTTATATTGTACGTTTTTTTATATATATATATCAAATACCCATTTTATACATCAAATACCCTATCTTGTATTTAAAAATACACACAAAGTTTGCAAAAACAAATATTTCTACAAAAATTGAAGTCTGTGTCATTGTAATGACCAAAAAGACAATGTTAATGCGTGTACTGAATGCTCCAAGGTATGAAATTATTTTTAAGTCATTCGTCTATTGTTTTTGTGAACTGTTGCAATTTTCATATCAAATACAGAACTGTATCCAAAGACTCAATCCGAAGTTCTTTTCTGATGAATTGCTGTTCATTAGTGTAAACTTTCCTCTTCAGAATACTCCACAAGTTATCAATCAGGATATGGTTGGATGAATAAGGCAACTACTTCATCAAACACGTGTTTTTGGAACTGGTTTTATTCACGTTTTCATTAGTTAATTACACTGAAAGGCATGGAGCATTTTTGAAAGGGTTTGGATTCTCCTGTGCTTTCAAACAATCAGTATACAAGTTAGCTCTCATCTTAACACGCCTCGTAATTTACCCTGAATCCTCCACTTCACCAATTATAAGTCCACCCCACAAAAATCACATCACGTCCACCAGTAGACGATTCAGTTTTTGAAGATGTCTAGCTTTACTTCATCTATCTGACTCATCGGGAGTATCTAGGAATTTGGTGATATATAAAAACGATTTAAAATCATTTATGTGTTTCGTTTTAGATCGGCATGGTAAAGTCAATTTACCGTATGTGCTGGCATACGTAGCGACGCGGCGTAAAAGATGACCCTCAAATTTTCAAGTTAAAATGGAAGTTTCGGGCTAAATTCGCCGTACAAGATGGCCCACCCAAATCGTATTTTAAAATGTATCTAATTTATTAAATAAATTCAGTAAGCATATAAGCAATAATCCTAATGACAAAAAAAACGGGGCGTGGGGAGATATTTTCAATTAACTACCACAATCGACAATGAGTGGATGCTGTTTTCGGTAGGCTATGACGGGAGCCTGAATGACTTTTCTACGCTAATCATCCACTAGTTCTACTGCTTTCGAATACAATCTTTAAAACACTCGTTGAGACACTTCCAGTTGTGATTTTGTTCAATATCATCGAAAAAATGAAGCAAGGAGGAGGTTAGTCTACCGTCAAAAATCTCCCATACTAAAAACATCATAAACCACAGGATTTAAGGTTCACATTTTATACCTGGAGTATAATACGGCCCCTCTATTTAGGGAGGGGTGTTTTAAGGTTAAAAAGTCGCCTTGTACACCGACATATACGGTAATCTTCTTCGAAACTTTATCAAAGTCGTCGCAAATCTTTAACCAACTTCTTCACAATTTGGTTTAACCTGCCAATAAATTTGTCAGTTTCCAGAATTCTTTTACCTTTGCATTATCTGAAATGAATAAACATCTCCCTTTTCCCGTCAAATCAGACTTACAACTTGTAACGTAGCTACTAATTTGAGGCTTTGAAATTTATGACATTTCACACAAATGGCTGCAGATTGTTTACACCTATGCAAAATGATACGGATTTAATCCAAATTACACAGATAATTTTTGTCACCATTTATCAAATAAACTTTTAAGCACTTCCACCTCTTGAGTGTCATTTTATTCTTTTGTGGGGTATACGGCCACAGCCTCACCACGATAGGTGTTGCTGCTGGGATTTCTGTAGCAAGGAAGTTTTTAGGGGTAGATTTTCCAACCGCACACCTAACCGGTTTTGGACTCAGAGTTGTCTTTCTCCTAAACTCAATGCTATTAAAGACTACAGAAGTCAGCCTACCCTGCTATTTACCCCATAGCTGACGTGAAAAGAAATGGATTCATATCTTTCTCAAAGCTATTTGTGCTAAAGTGAACTCAACGAAGACGTTGGAATTTGAACTCGGCATGCCAATTCCTCTTTCAGCGTCCATAACCCTACGGTAAGCGCACATCCAGATAAAACTTTAGCTTCCATTACATATTTAATATTTTGATAAAACATTAAGTAGCTTATAATATGAGTGTAGTATAAAACGTTTGATTGGCCTATTTTCTTTGAATTTATACAAAAGATATGTCTATTGTAAATTTATGCATTTTCAATTACGTTACTGTAGAAAGAAACAGAATTCTTTTTTTTCTTCTGCACTATGTAAGA
Source organism: Acanthosepion pharaonis (assembly GCA_903632075.3). NCBI lineage: Eukaryota > Metazoa > Mollusca > Cephalopoda > Sepiida > Sepiidae > Acanthosepion > Acanthosepion pharaonis. Next base: position 811,389 of record CAHIKZ030000867.1, on the reverse strand, counting down.
TAGCCATGTTTTTTTATATTTTTTTATCTCGGATAAGTAATTATTTTTTTCAGCTGTTGCATTGTTTGTACAGAACTTTTCCGCTCAAAACATATATCATTTTTCTTTACTAATAACTCTTAGTTGACTGGCTACAAACAGTATCCTGCAAAGAACCCCATCACAACACAAGAGTACCAATAGTTGACAAGCAGAAACAACCAGAAAAATGAGTTGATAAAATTAACCTCGTCCGATTAGCGCAGGATATTTTAAGTAGCCGCGATGGTGAACGACGGTTTTCCACAGGGCATAATTTGTAAGGTGGAAGAAAATTAGATTGCCTTGAAATTATCGAGGCTCATAAAACTGAAGTGATAAATTATTGACCGGGAGTTACAAAGGTAAAAAATATTTTTTCTGCTTTAGATGTGAAACACAAATATATAAACACCTGTTTCATAGTGTTCAGCTGATCAGTTACGACCTGGTAAAAGAATGATTAAAAAAATAAATGCAAAATACTTTTTATGTGTGGATAATGTATAACTGCATATATATATATATATATATATATATATATATATATATATATATATATATATATATATATATAAAAAGAAATATAGTCTTAAGGTGTGCTATATTTATGGGATAAAGTGCTCAATATCAGAGATAGAGCGTGTGTAAATATAAAAGTGAACATAGAAGTCAACACTTAGAGGCGACAGTCTGTTTCATGCTATATGCAATCGTCAGGCCTGACGATTGCATATATATATATATAATGCATTTTGTATTCAGATAGATAGATAGATAGATAGATAGATAGATAGATAGATAAGAACTGATTAAAATAGATAGATAGATAGGAACAGATTGAGATAGATAGATAGATAGATAGATAGATAGATAGATAGATAGATAGATAGATAGATAGATAGGAACAGATTGAGATAGATAGATAGATAGATAGATAGATAGATAGATAGATAGATAGATAGATAGATAGATAGAACCAGTGTGGACAGAGAAATCAACAATGCTCAGTGAACGTCAGCTTCACGACTTCAACGATTATGAGATGCTGTCAGAAAATGAGTGATATTTTGTTTGTTTGATGCGACGTCACGAGATTTGAATTATGTATTTTTGGCTTGAAAATTTTCATTTATGCTTGCATCATTGAATCCTATACTTTGTTAATGTTTTATGTAGATTTATGTTTTATGTTTTTTCGTCCAAGGAAACGGATACTTTATTCAGGATTATGCAGAAATTATACATCAGATCAGTTAATGGGCACTTAAAACTGACAGCCCTAATGCAGTGTTGATTTCTATGTACACTGTTTACATATGCAAAGTTATTGAGCACTCTTCCTCATATAAATATAACAAATGTTAAACTGAATAAATGTTAAGAAATATAAGATTTTCCTTTTTTTTATTTTGACGCCTGATGATGCAATACGTAAAAATGACTTGTTGTGTGAAGACGTGATGTTTCAAAAGAAAAAAATGTAACTAAGTATATCATAATGGCTTTAGAAAGCCGCGAAGACTGGAAAATCAGACAATTTATGCTTATATTTTCGATGGAAATCAAGAAAATGGTATGAAATAATGAAAAGCAAACAAAATCATCAAAATACGCCCAATATCTCAACAATGCATAGTAACCTTCAGCTTCACGCCTTCAGCGATTATCAGGTGTTGTCAGAAGATGAGTGACATTTTTTCTTCTTCTGCGGAGTTATGAAATTTGGATAATGTATTTTTCGGCGGGAAATTTCCATTTATACATGTATTATTGAATACGACACACGGAATATATATATATATATATATATATATATATATATATATATATATATATATATATATATATATATATCAGGTATCAGATCAGAACAAATGGAGTATAATTCGACTGTACGTAACATTTCATTTAAAAGATGGCTTATTACAGATTAGAGCTAAATATTATCTATTTTAGGATATTAAAACATATTAAAAATCCCTACATGATGACAATTATGTTTCAACTATATGTTAAACTACTCGTGAGTGAAAGATTAATTTCAAAAGCAGAATAATTTTGGAAAATTGGCTTTTGTGCTTTCCTGTGATTAACCAATCGAATATATATATATATATATGTGTGTGTGTGTGTGTGTGTGTGTGTGTGTGTGTGTGTGTGTAAAACTTTAAAAATCAGGAGGTCGATTAAAATTCAAAGGTAAAAGCTCAACATGTTAATCTTATTTTTACCTATATTATTTTCTTACGTGTATTACACTACTGTTTTAAACATTGTAGTTCACATCTACCGGGCTGGACAATTGAAAGGCTTAATAAACAAGTGCCTCTCAGCAAAAATCGAACAATTTCAATGTTTAAAATAAGGGAATATCATAAGTATTAACTTCCCGCAATTTGGACACTTACGGAATTATTCAACTTTTGTTATACTATATATATATATATATATATATATATATATATATATATATATATATATATACGTAATATTCTTTTATTCTCATTTGCGAGACAGATGATTTGGTTTTGCTCCGACCGGTGAGATTTATTCTTGCCAAAGATTTGTGTGGAATATTTAGTGTAGGGTTTTCATATTTCTGTTTCTTATGTTTTTACACTAGTTTGCTAATTTTTTAAATTTTCTTTTTCCTTTTTTCTGTAGCGAATTTTTTATTTTTTTTTTTTAGTTTAATTCTTCTTTCGTATCGTATTATTTAATCTTATTTCTGTATTACTTCGTCCATTTTGTTTGCTTTTCTTTCTTAAGCAAAACTTTTAAAATTTTATTTTTTACGTCCCCTCCCCTTTTACTTTTTCCGTTTTAACTTGGGTTTTGATTTATTTTTTCTTCTTACATTGTTTATTTCTATCGTTTTGTTTTTGTTAGGTTTCTTTCGCATATGTGATTGTTTTTCTATTACGAACTGTTCTTTTTTTGTGTGTGTGTGTGTGTGTGTGTGTGTGTGTGTACTGTGGTGCGGCCCCGGTCAATATGGCTCAGTCTTCTCAACATTTGAGGCCGACACCCACAACCGCAAGGCCATCAATACTGGCGGCACATAGGCCAAAAAAGAAAGGGCCCGAATATTATAATAGCCTGAAGGGCCAGTATAAAGAATTATTTCAATCAATGAACTTTTGGTTGTGCCTTGTGTAATGGAGGTAATCACTACAAAGACCATATCCCTTCTGACAACGGACGTAAAGTCTAGGCAGTTCAACGGAATCAGCAGGGATGTGATGGAGAAGACTCTAAAGAGCCTCAATATTGAAGCCAAAATATTGGTACGTCGGACCAACGCCATGTGGGTCATCCAGCCGGCGACAAAGGTAGCAGCCAAGTCTTCGGCCGGAAGCATCCGCACCACGAAAACGATGAGGTTGTAGACCAAATACATGGCCACTCGGAGGACTCGAATTACCTTTCACGGTGTGCCCATGTACATCCCGAGGACCATTTAAGGTGTTTTTCACTAATTATGGACAGGTTGGGAATGTCTCGGCGGTAAAAAGAAAATTGCCCGCAGTGAGTTTGATGGTGACAATTACCCGAAAGAATTTATAGACATCCGCAACGTACTCACCTGTGGTGGCCGTTCCGTATATGTCATAGCTGAAGATCGACGACCCCACTGCTGGTCCTGCGGAGCCAAGGGATACTTGTCAAAGGCGTTCCCCGGAAACCAATTCCAACATCAGCAACACCAGCTACACCAACAACACCAAAAGATGCAGTGGGTGCAGAGAAGTCCGGCCAAGCCCCCAGTGGCTCCAGTGAGTGGACAGAAGTAGTGAGGAGGGGAACAAAGTCTGCAGCCCCTCCTCCCCAGCAGGATGGCCCTCGAAAAAAAGGCTGTATCGTCTAGAAACAAGCTACATAGCAGTAGCAACTGAAACAACAGCGGAAACAGCAATCAAAGAAGCACCACCACAACCAACAGAAGAAGCAACAAGTTCAGCAGCGGCAACAAGAACAGCTCCTCCGGCAATAAGAACAACAGCAACAGCTCGAGCAGCCACAACAACCACTGGAGCCGATGGTTCTACCATAGTTGGACTTATACATGGATGTGGAGGAAATTAGTGGAAGGGGACGCGAAAAAAAACCTCTCATTAACCCTGAATTTTCGCTTACCTGGCGATTGATTCGGAAAGCCCTATCTCTCAATGAATAGCTTTCAGAGGAGGCTGGGCGGATTTCCCCGACTGTCATCGGCGCGACATTGTCTGAAGTAATCTGCTTTGCACGCCTTCTATCTTTGTCCTCAGATGCACCCGTTCTGGGACTATATATCGGGGAGTTGACGGCTCGTATTGAGCCCAAATATTTGGTTTCATCGATCTCGCATACGCGTGCGATAATGTGTCGACCCCGTATTCTAGGGTGAGACAAATGGTATTTCTTACGTTACTGGCGATGGCAAGAATTGTGGTATGGACGTTACGAATGCAGGGAATCTTGCGATACGAACGTTATTCTCATCAGGATCTGGTTGGAATCTTTGGGCATCAGCTCAAGATGAAGATCGGAACTGACAGAAAGCGTTCTTTATCGAATGATTTCAGCAAAGGTGGGTGAAAGTGGCGAGCTTCGTCTGAGTGAACAGGGCCAACCTTGATTTTCATTTTTGAAGTCCTCTTTGACACAACGGGGCGGTTTCCTGAGGAACCCTCCTTTCTCTTTGTTTACCGATCTAATGTGCCGTTCCCGGCCTTTTTCCGGCATTCTCTTTTGACAACTTTTTTTTTTTCATCTCGACTGGATCAGTATTTGACTTTCCCACGTCAGCATTTATTTTTATCTTTTCCTCTCCGTTAGTGAGTGAGCTTCTTGATTCTATCTATAGACACAATACAGCGACCGCTCTTTTTTGCTATGTAGACGGGTCATAGTAACATCTTTTATTTTTAATTTGAATAATTTTTATATTTTCATTTTTTGGGTTCATCCCCTCGTCCTCACTATATGTTTATATGTTTTTGTAAATAAAAAAAGAAAAGGCATTTGGATAATTCGTATATAAAGTGACGGATGGGTTCTTGTGGTAAATGAGAAATTTTTAATGGATGATTGTGTCGTGAATCTGATTAGCTAAGTCTAGTATAGTGTTATGGGACCTTACCCATGATAACATAATGGACTATTCAATACGTAATAAATACTGCGCCTCAAGAGGAAGCAGGGAGTTCAGTCTGAAGTCGGGCGACCGGCGAACCGGTTGATCGGTTCAACTCTCTGCCTTTGGGCGGGGAGGAACCCGAACGAGGCTACGCCGAAGGGCGGAGTCTCTTTCGAGGAGGCAAACCAACCCTGAACCCGTTTATACGGGTTCAAAGGGCATATTTTTGGCCGAGCCCACGGGCTCGGAGATCCCACATTAAACAGGCCTTGTTCCACATGATGGCCTCATATGGGGGGGCGACTAAATACCGTTCAGTCTGAAGTCTGGAGTGAGGTCCGTCAGAAGTCCGTCAGGAGACTGTCAGTCAGTCAGAGCGAGACAGAGGCAGTCCGAAACAGAATCGCGTTCATACAATTACTACAAAACATTGGAATAGTGATACTGGTCGAGACTGCATTGTTCTCCCTACTAAACCTGATTGTTCGTACTAACACTTTCTACTTCTCTCTATATATTCCTGTTTGTAATATATCTGTGTTATTCCATATCCTTATTCGAGTTCTTCTTTATTGGTTCTACCTTGGACCATCACCGTGGTACAAGGACCTGGACCATAACAGATAGTTAATGTTGACCAACCTTATTCCACTTCCACTTCGGCCATGTGACACATTTGTTGTATTTAACAGCAATAAATATACTTATTCTTATTTGCTCTTAGCCACACCGTGGGCCAATCTGTTTATTAAAGACTTCGTCAAGGTACTTCTTTAGTTCTGTTCCTTATTACAAGGATGTTTTCTCAAACATGTTTATCCACAAAATATAACGTTATAATAATACTAGATAATATCGGATTAAACTGTGTGTGAGTGTTTATGTGTAGTTTATTTTCTTTTTGAACAAGATAACGAATGGTTGCTTCAAGACGAGGAACAAATTGTTCATAGATCTTATGTTGTTCTAGCGCTTTTGGATATTCTCTGGTCATCTTCAAGGGCAAAACATATCAAGAGAAGATAAGCTGAATTAAAAAAAAGACGTGATATTGGACTTTTTGTTAAAAAAAAAAGATTTATGCTTTAAGAATTTTCTATAGAAGAGAAATCAGATAAAGACGTCGGTGTCTTTAACATGTAGTTTGAGAAAAAAAAATTAGGTTTTACTTTCTCATTTATTGAAATATTGAAAAAACAGTTTCTTGTTTAATGCTAGTTTTTATTCTTATTATAAATATAATTTGGAGTCTTTGTTATTAATTTGTATAAGATACAATTGTAAATGAACACGCAGTATATAAAAATCATGCTATCTGTTATGGTCCGGTTCCTTGTACCACGTTGATAGTCGAAGGTAGAACCAATAAAGAAGAACTCGAATAAGGATATGGAATAACACAGATATATTACAAACAGGAATATATACAGAGAAGTAGAAAGTGTTAGTACGAACAATAGGGTTTAGTAGTAATTGTCTGAACGCGACTCTGTTTCAGACTGCCTCTGACTCGACTGACTGACTCGCTCGCTTTGACTGACTGACAGACTTCTGACGGACTTCACTCCAGACTTCAGACTTCACTCCAGACTTCAGACGGAACAGTATTTAGTCACCCAGCCACGAGGGCATCATGTGTCACAAGGCCGGTTTAACGTGGGATCTCCGAGCCCGTGGGCTCGGCTAAAAATATGCCCTTTGAACCCGTATAAAAGGGTTCAGGGTCGGTTTGCCTCCCCGAAAGAGACTCCGCCCTTCGGCGTAGCCTCGTTCGGGTTCCTCCCCGCCCGAAGGCAGAGAGTTGAACCGATCAGCCGGTCGTCCGACTTCGGACTGAACGATATTTAGTCACCCCCACCCAACGAGGGCATCATGTGGCACAAGGCCGGTTTAACGTGGGATCTCCGAGCCCGTGGGATCTCCGAGCCCGTGGGATCTCCGAGCCCGTGGGATCTCCGAGCCCGTGGGCTCGGCCAAAAATATGCCCTTTGAACCCGTATAAACGGGTTCAGGGTCACTTTACCTCCCCGAAAGAGACTCGACCCTTCTACGTAGCCTCATTCGGGTTCCTCCCCGCCCGAAGACAGAGAGTTGAACCGATCAGCCGGTCGGGCGGTCGCCCGACTTCAGGCTGAACTCTCTGCTTCCTCTTGAGGCACAGTATTTATTACGTATGGAATCGTCCATTCTGTTATTATGGGTAAGGTTCTATAACACTATCCAATTAATTTCTTTTAGCGGTTCCACTTGCCTGTAAAATCTGTATACATAGTACTTGTGAGGTCCGTTCTTCTTATCATTTCTGACCGTTTATATCCATTTTCCTGTGGCTAAAGAACGAATTCGCTTTACCCCAACTTCCAGCTATGTGTAAATAGCAGAGCATATCAAGCCTTTTTGATTTATAAGGCAATTCATATTTGGCATTGAACTTGTAAAAAATCCCTTGCAACGAAAATCACAGTAGCAAACCTTTGTATGGTTACCGCCTTATACTCAATAAAAACTTTGCATGAATGAACTGAACTAAAACTAATAAGCCAAAGCTATATCTAAATGTGTATCGTGTTGATATTTCCACTCTCTTTGCACAAACAATTATTACAATAAATTCCAGTGAGAATTTTGAATGTAACAACAGTTACCTCGATTCCCAAGGCGTTGCTTTACAGACCAGAACCCTAGGAGGACGCTTTCCCGAAAACTACAATCTTGACCTCTTCTAGTCGACGGTTAACCGTTATCCTTCACACGTATCCTTATAAACTCTGCTTTTACCACTCACACAACAACCGCTCAGTAAACCTCTACCTTCGGCTTTGTATAGAGTGAAAATCAGTAATAATAATAATAACTGAATCTATTTTCAAAGTTTATCATTGCTTGCCACTTTAATAACAGACATTATGAATCTGCTATATACAATCGTTTATTAAAAATAGCGTAACGCACGAAAAAACATTTTGCATTCATAGCCGAATAATACTAAAGAGAACAAAATGAGATACACCAAGATATAGAAAACGAAACGAGAACAATCTATCACTATTGATTGAATAAAGGGCTCAGTTAAAAATTCCCTGAAGGTTTCGACAGAAATATGAAAAGGTCGGCGGACACAACGGCTGAAACGACATAACGACAAAGATGAGGACATTAGTCCGACTGTAAATAACTTAAATATATGATAATACCGAGAAACCAGAAATTCAGACAGAAATTACGTACATATAAATATTTATGGCAACCCACGTGAGAATTCTTTTGTATTTATCAATTTTATGGCCATTTTATTGGCATATTTTGTCATATTTACAACCGAAGTTATGAAAACTTAAAGTTATATAATGATTTTATCCTTTATTTTTGTTTTCAATATATGGCCCAAATAATTGCCTACAGTTTTCTTTACACAAGGGAGGATGTATTTAAAAAATGTTGTAAAATTGTTTTATGAGAGTCATTACTATTTTGATACATCTGTATTAAGAGCTGCATTGTGTTTTGTAATATATTTTTGTTTATATTCTTTTAACTTGAATTTAAAGAATTATCCTGAAGTAGCAAAAATGGACAATGTTTCTTATTTCTTCTTTAAGCAGAACTGAAGATGCCTGCGTTTGGAAAAGTAAATTGACGCATTAAACATTAATAATAGCTTACGTTGTTTTTCTTTTATGATAGGAATTCCTACTTAATAGTTAATTGCAAAGAAAACGAAGATGAAACACAAATATAACGACAGCGAAAACAATTGTAATTAATTGTAAAAAATAGGAATGATCACCTGATCCTAATTAAAATCTAAAATTAAATTAAAAATGCTTTAGAAGTTCTTTTTTTATATAAATCTATGAAATTTAGTGGATTGATACACGGAATACTGCGATAATTGGATACAGTTTTAATTATTAATTCAATTTCATAGTTTATACTTTGTTTGGTGAGATATTTTTCATTTTATAAAATATTGTATTCGTTAGCGCTTTTCAAACGAGTAGGGTTATCAGGCGTCAAATATCGTGTGGGAATTTCTCTCCATCATAAATGGTTCTCTCAAAGAGTAAGGAAAATATGCGACAATTAAGTTTAATTACAATTTAAAACAATACCAGACGGTTAAAAAATCTTTCTTGCGAACGCTGTTAAAAGTTACACATTGCAATTATTATGCATTAGCTAAGAAATTGCTCTCCTTATGTCACGACCAATAATAGTAATGATTATTCGTACACAGACAGAAATATATAATATATATATATATATATATATATATATATATATATATATATATATATATATATATATATATATATATATATATATATATATATATATATAAAAAACCTATCCGGCATACCCATATCTTACCAAACCAACAATTTATAGCGAATAGCTTCTTAGTCGTGCCGAAAGATTTTAAAAATCACTTTGTATAGATAGATAGATAGATAGATAGATAGATATGTGTGTTTGTGTGTGTGTGTGTGTGTGTTTGTGTGTGTTGTGTGAGTGTGTGTGTGTGTGTGTGTGTGTGTGTGCATTGAGGTCAGCACTCTGCAGCGACAGTCTGTCTTCAGGCCTGGACATTGTGTTTAACCATAAAACAGACTGTCGCAGCTGGGTGTTGTCCTCAATGTAAACTTTTACATTTACATGCGCTCTATCATTGATATTGAGACTTATAACCCATAAATATAGCATACCAAAAAATGTATTTTTTATATATATATATATATATATATATATATATATATATATATATATATATATATATCTGATGCGATTAGAACGAAAATAATATATAAATTCCAACGTTCACAGCATGAATCCAAAAGAGGGCTCGATACCGATAGTAGAGCGATAATTATTTATTTATTATAATTTTATCATATAGACAAAACCATTTTACTCAATACAAAGATGCAACTTTGTTTCAGTGCATTTAACGGCACTTCGACGGGTGAGAATCGAAAATGGCTATGAACAATCCTGCAGGATTATTCATAGCCATTTTCGATATATTCTCTGTTTAGTCATATATATATATATATATATATATATATATATATATATATATATATAAATGACTAAACAGAAATTTAATAAAGTTATTACTTACGTATAACTTTTAATTTTCAGCATCTATATATGTATATATATATATATATATATATATATATATATATATTTATCTATATATATATATATATATATATATATATATATATATATATATATATATGTATATATAATGTGTATATATATAGTGAGTTAATACTGAAAATTAAAAGTTATACGCTCAAGTAACTGCCTTATTAAACTCCTGCTTAGTCATTTGTGAAATTATTCACCGTATTTTCGTAATTTGTTTCTCATGTTGTTAAATGTTATGTTATTTTTATTATGTTTATCGCCTTTATTTATCTTTGACTCATATTTGCTTCCTTCTGTTAACTTTTATTATGGAAGCAATTCATAAATGTGAGTTTCATTGATCTGTGTTGCATTTACAATTTTCTTGATTTGTTTGAAAAGAAAATTCAAATGATATATGTTGGAAAGAGATGATAATTTATCTGTTGTGTATAAACAAAGTATGAATAACTGTATCATTGTTATTATTTGATATCTGTAAATATAAGACTTAGACTATGTATTCGTTAAGAACAATGATATACTGGACAAGGTTTTCACAAAATATGAGTCTTTTTAATTCAGCCCTCTCAGAATTGACTAGGAGTTGAACAGTATTCAGCTGCTACTATCTGTTTCCCTAAGTGTCCCTTAATGCACTGTATTCTTTACCAACCATCGTCGAAGCCCTGTGACTAGTCACTTGATCCATATATATGGAACAGGATAAAACTCGAGAAAAAGTAAATTCTTTTCTTCCCAAAAGCTATTAAAGCAAAATAGATGCAAACAGCTTCGGATGTGATTCAACCATAGTTCGCCGGTTACGCCTGCAATACTGTAGACCATTACGCCAGTCCGACGCTCACGCAAAATCGTTACTGGGTAATTTGTTAACTTGTCATAAACGTAGAAATTTTCTTCTATTATTTTTAAACATAGGAATTTTCGTCTATTTTCTAACTTGGAGTAATAGTTTTCAATCGAGCTCTTACAGAAACGAGACAAGGTTCAAAATCTCAACTGCCAAAGTTTCAAACTTCTGAAAATTTAGCATCTTTTTATGTATCAATAATAAGAAAAGAAAAAGGATTTAATTGTTTTTTATACAATTTTCTTCTTTTATAAACAGCAATAACAGAAATAACTTTAATGCTGAATTAAAATATCCAAATACAAAATAAAAGCTATTTTACGTGTAAATGTCTTCACAGATCTGGCTAGATTGTTTGATTAAAGAGAACAGAAAGCAAATCAATGAAAATAAAACAAACATGAAAATTAAACAAAAAAGTCAAGAGTCAGAACGTGAGCAGTAAAGGAAGTAGAGAATGGATAATTCTGTCTAAAATCTCGTGGACCATTTTTATCGCCAGCAACACCCCACCTGGCGTCGAAGGAAAATGGTGATAGACACTTAAGATGAGACCATTGATTGAGGTTTAATCGCCTCATTTCTAGCATCGGATGGCTTCGCCTATTCGCCAGACATTCTGGAGCGTCCATTTATAAAACAACAACAGGGATTTTAGCGAGCAATTATAACAAGAGCTATTCAAACATTAAGATTACAAACGGTCGTGTCATTTGGATCTTTACTGCTTTATTATTCTGATTACTGTCTTTTGTCTCCTGTTCCATTGACTCTTATGCCTATTCTGCGCATTTTATTTCTTTATTTTTAAATGCATTCAGCTTGCTTTTGACACCGACCTTTTCACACAGCTTAGTCGCAGAATAGCACTTCTTTAATGGTCGTGCCACTTGGATAATAGCCATCCTTATTAAAGAATCGTCGTTGATGGCCAATAAATACGAGAATTGATGTTTTTACATTTGCTCATTCTCTACAAGATTTGTAGATTGGTGATGCTAAAATAGAACTAAAATTGTATTGTCGAAATCTCATAGCTTTTATTTTTTAAAACCAAAATCCGCCAAATACAATGCTCAAGAGCCACTCTATGTAGATGATTGCTGAACAAGGTCTGCGACATGAATTTAAGCAGAGGAAGTTGGAAATGAAGTTTATTAGGATATGTAGGATATATAATGATTAGGGTAGGAAGGATATATAATGTTTGACTCTCGACCGAAAGATGAAGTACTCATGGAAAAAGGAAATATTCTTGGGATAAAAGCTGATGAAACTTTTTCCTTATATTTCGAATACGAAGGAAATGAGGGTGACTCGACTCCGTGGAAGTAGTATGCAGTGTCCCATCAATAAAGGTGTGAACCGGTGGGACAAAAGGGTGGGATTCTTCTAAACGATTGCCATAGAAATAACGATAGAGTAGTGATCAGCTTGCAACAATGCGTTAGATTTTGAACCCTCGCGAGACTGGAAAGTAAGGAGTGAATAATTCCAGTCCAATATAACAGCAATAGCCAATTTATGATCTAACACTTGTAAGGATAAAGCATGGCGAAAATCCCGTCCTTACTGGAGCGACAGAATACACCGACCAATATTTCATTTTTTCCATTAAGACACAAGTCCTTGAAGACACAGGGTCCAATAGATAAAAGCGTTGGTTGGATCCAGTGACTCGACCCAAACAATTATAAGTTCAGTACCTGGCTACTGAGTTGATGGACAAAAACTAGGGAGTCATAGGGCAATAACTGAGACATCCGGAAGAGGCATGACACGTAGAACTAGAACAATCTACCCCTTTGTTGAAACTTGACTAATGCATGGAATAATAATGCAACACAAAATGTACTTAGAACAAAATGTATTGAAACAAGAAAGTGTACACAATATTTACATATAGTCTTTTGTATATTCCTGGTAAGACCGTTCCTGGAGAATGTGTTGACTGAGTCGCAGTCGGGCAGAGTCTCTGGATTGAATCTCTTGATTCCTTCCCCTCTTCCCGGTACCAACCATATTTATATGGTCGGTACTCCACTATGCAAATTAGGTGGATCCTACCACAACACCCTTTGGACGAAATAAAGGGTTCAGTTCGAAATTCCAATCACATGAAGAAGGCCGGAGCGTACAACGGCCGAAACATCGTAAATATGGCAATAATGAAGAAGACAACAGTCCGAACAATGTAAATAATTTAAATATTTCGCTTTTATTAAAGCTTCATCAGAGAAACCAAATAAAAGGGAGACATGTTAGACTTCTAAACGTTTCCTATTTCTTCCTCATCCTATCATTCTGTTGGATTTCAATCCATATTTGGTCTATATTTGGCCCCAATTCATTAAAGATGTCCTATAATGCAGACTTGTTATTAAATTAAACAGTCTATTGCACAGAATGTTTCAATGTGTTATCCCTTTAAATGCAATGCTAAACACAGCCAGAAATATCCCGTAAAAAAGACAAGAAGACAAAGCATTTGAAGAAAAAAAAAACAATTATTCTAGTGTAAAATACAGACGTCGAATCATATATAGAATGTACAAAAAGTTTAACCATGTCTGACAGAAGGCAACAATAGTGAGACACGCAATGACAATAGAATCGACAATAATCAGAGATAGTCTCTCATAATAATCACTATTTAGTGTTGATAAAAAATGTTGATATGATAATGAGATAGTATATTATAATGATAATGATATAGTATAATGATAATGGTTATATAATAATAGTCATATGATGGATAAAATTATATAAATGGTGGCATTGTCATTATAAGCTCTTCAGAAAGAAAATTTTGGAACGAATGGTATTTCTTACCACGAAGCTAGAATCAGAAATTGAGCGTATTGGATATCGATATCCGATAATCGATTCTGACTTAACTCTCTCGTTCACTCCAAGTTCAAGAAAACATCGTGTAAATAGTCAGCTGACGGGTCTTTCAAGTGGCCCGATACGAATCAAAGTGCAAAGGAAATCAACTTCAACTCTGAATACACGTCTCACCGCAAATAAATGGTTCTTCTCTGTCTTTCGCAAAAGAACATGAAGGAATTGGTAACAGAACAACTACGCGCTGATCGATGCTTACGTTTTCGGTGAACATCGAATGTTGTCAAATCTGTTACAAGCTCAAAATGGAATTTATATCCTGTTTCCCGGGAGAGGTGAACCGCTGCCTACACGGAAAACACAAAAATGTTGATAACAATTGCAATAGCTTCAATGTCTGATAGGGGCAATTCATATCGTTAGTTAATTGGCTTGTGTAGTGAATTCGATCTTCACTGCATGGACTCCCACTACTGTAACTCTATAACAGAAACTTAGGACACACACACACACACACAGACATATATGTGTGCGCGTGTAGTCATTCAATCAATTATTACATATATATATATATATATATATATATATATATATATATATATATATACAGAGAGAGAAAAAAACTCTCATCAACGGACTGATAAGGGGAGGGTTTATTTTTGAGTTATGAAACCACTATAATAGCTACCATTAGTTATGATCATAATGTAAATACTATAAGCGCACACACGCATATATATAGCATAAATAAAAATATACTGTACTGTATATATACAACATACCATATATATATAATCATATATGCACATATATACAGTATACACACACATATATATATATACATATAATGTATATATTTATATATGTATGTTGTATATAATATATATATATATATATATATATATATATATATATATAGTATATACAGTATATGTATGGTGTACATATATATATATATATATATATATATATATATATATATATATATATATAGAACACAAGTATACATCAAGTGCTCGAGACCAGCTGCAATATTCAGCTGAGCGGCGTGCTTCAGCAATGTTTCGGCCCATTAAGCTCAGTACCTTTCCACACGGTGGGTTCGCAACAGCCGGATGATGATACGTTGCAACCGGTCTATGTTATTTGGATGGGAATCGATAAAATTTTGAGTAAGCCATACACTTCCTTCCACCGCTTTTTCACCACAAATCTATCACCTAATCCGGCTTTTGGATCCCAGCACACTTGAGGAATCTCTTTAAAGAGGCAAAGGAAATCCTCTACAGCCAACCTGAAATGGCACCAGGGTGCAGCCATATCCTTTCTCACGGACTTCAGCCACCAGTTCCTCATACCGAAGAAACTTTCTTTGATGCGCCCCTTCAATACCTTCTTCTCATGCTACTGTCGGTTCGCCAAGCAACAGATGTTGCTTTTCGATATCAATTAAGACCAGATCTGGTCTCAGACCAGACACAATGACTTCCACTGGCAGTTTAGCATCAACCAACACTCTCCATTCCTTGAGTTTTCCGACCTGGCCTTCTGCCTTGTGACAGTCGCACCTTGCTTCAGGAAGGCTACCCTTCGTGGGTCCAACGAAGGTATGCTAACATTTCTTGCAGCTGCTGCCACGACCTTCAGAACCAAGTTATGTCTGAATGTGTACCAGCCATTTTGTAGCGCCTTCGAACAGGCTGACAGCATGTGGCACAGGTTTCCATAAGCACCACACAACCGGCAGGAGGGTGACTCCTGCACTCCTCATCTCTTCAAATTTGCCGTTGATGCTGACACGTCATATGCTGCCTGTATGAGGAAACTCAACTGTCCTGCGCCTAGACGCCACCAATCGGACCAACTGATCTGAACACCCTCAAACCCTCCCAGTTAAGCCATCGACCATGCTAGGCCTTCTGGACAGTCCGCACTAAACTACTTTCCACTTCGAGCTTTCGAACCCCCTGTTCCTGTAACTTGCGTTGCTCCTGTCTACTGGTCTCTGACCAGAATCTCTCCCTCTCAACTAGACCAAGTCCAGCACGTCCCTTCTTTGTAACACCTTGAACTTCTTCCTGCTTTACCATCACTTCCACTGCTGACATCACGTCCGACACGTTCCACTTTCTTCCTGTTTTCACCTCTGGCATGTTCTTTTGGATGACACCATCCCTAGACTCACACAGTATGGACTGCAATCTCACCTTTGCCATCTTGACTGAAGGCCCCCACGAGCTGCCATACAAAGCGACCGGCGAGAGAATCCTTGCTACACGAAACCACTTCCGTATGCATTTACTAATTTTCCTCTCAATTATCTCAACTCTAGACAGTGCCACCTCATGTATAGTCAGCGGCCACATTAATCTAGGCATCAACCCAAAATGCATACAACACACCATAAATATTCCGGGAAGCCCACATTGGTCTATACTTCATAGGCCCACCTCCGCTTGTTGCTGGATTTCAATTCCACGGTGACTTCCCAATATTCTTCACACCTTACTCCCGCACTGTTGGAATCTTTTCACCTGCGATGGAAAACACTTCATGTATGACAGAACCTTCCTTTCATAGACAGTGACCTGCTTTTCTTTGGTTTGAAGGCCATCTGATTCCATTCTACCAACTCTGCAAGTCTATCCAGAACTAACTGTGCTACTTTTCTATCATTTTGAATCATCGTCAAATCACCCATAAATGCTCGGATTTTGACCTCATTCTGCAGGAAGAGGTATTCTGGCATCAGACCTCTCAAGATCACCTCCATCACCATCACAAACAGTACTGGAGAGATGGCACATCCCACAGCAATTCCCCTTTGCAGCTTCACATTTGTAGTGTACTTCGTCGTCGAAAAACGCAGTACGAACTGATTGAAGTACATAGCCAGACATTCCCTGAGTCTCTGCGGAACAGAGAAGAATTCCAATGCCAACTGTCATGCTATGCGGAACTGAACCATACGCATTAGCAAGATCTAAATATAAAATATTCTTCCTTTCAATTTTAGCCTCACGGATCTTTGCCCAAATCATTGACACATGTTCCAAGCAACCTGGAAACCCAAGGACTCATGCCTTTTGAATACTAGTGCCTATATAATTATTCCTAAGCAGATAACCCGTCAGCCTCCTGGCAAACACCTTAAAAATACCTTCCCTTCAACGTTCAGGAGAGATATTCGGCGAAACTGACTAAATGTCACCGAATTCTCCTCCTTCGATATATACACCCCATCAGGATTGGCCTGATTTCCTCTGCCCTCTGCTCATCAGCCCGCATGTCTGCTCGTAACCATCGCGTCTCTTTCCTCAATGACTAGGCGGTTCTCCGCCGCCGACTTACCTACACTGGAGCTAAGGACTTAGCTTTCACTTCCTTTAACCCAAACCTGGTGACGCCATAGTCAATGATCATCTCCAAAGCTGGATCACCCCTGAGTGTCTGGACGGCTGCTGATAAGTCTTCATCCATCTCTGACCAGGCCCTATCCACAGACGAAGGCCAATTGATAACTCGGCGACTAGATTCAGCTTCGAAGAAAGGATCTTGAAGGTCACTGTGGTGTTTATCCTGGCCCTGACACTCCGACGACTTAACGACTACTACCGTGCGCTCCTTTGCCACTGAATCACTGCCATATTTCATCTTTGTCTGCTGTATCTTGCGACCCTTCACCGACTTGAAGACTCTTTTACAGCCATCACATTTCTCTGGCTCTCACAGCTGTCATTACCAGATTGTCTGTCCCATTTCCGTACCCATTTTATATATATATATATATATATATATATATATATATATATATATATATATATATATAGTATACTGTGTATATATTCAATATACGGTAATAAAAAATATATAAAAGTATACAGCATGGTACATTTACGAAGAATATCATCGATAGCGCTCTCTCAGAAAGGGAATAATATTAATATACACAGTTAAAGAATACAATAACATTATATTTATCATAAATATTAAAATGTACACAATAACTTGTTAAACTTTATTTACCTTCTGCATACAGTGGAACATCGAATTTTTTTTCTACAGTGATCATATAGTGGCGACTCAGATTGATTTGTTATTCAGAGTCAGTATTAAAAGAAGATTTTTAACAAAAATAAAATAAAGATCAGCTATAGCTTCATTATAAACATCGATAAAAAAACGATATTCCAACATGACAATAATATATTGAATAACTATATCACCAATAAAAACACAACATTAATAAATTTACAAAAATAAATACAACTGCTGAAAAGATACGATCTCTCTTAAACGGACAATGTATGACTGAAAATATTGTATACCGAGCTAGCCCATATTCCGATAACGATGTCAAATGTTACATTGGATCCACTGAAAATCCTTGGAAATTTCGTTTTATCATCATTAATTTTGGTAATGTAAGATACATGAATAGCACGGCTATCTCCAAACATTAATGGTAGTTAAAGAATGGTGGTAATATACCCATTATTAAGCGGGATATTATAGTTAAAGCCAATTCTTATAATGGGAAGTACTATTGATGAAGAAAAATTAGCTTGCCTTGTAGAAAAATTAGCTTAAAACTCTTAAATAACCATAACTTATTAAACAAGAGAAATGAATTGATGGTCACATGTATGTCTAAAACTAAATACCTGTTGAAATACGATGACCCAGATTAATTTCTACTGTAGATTATAACCTTTCCTTTTTTTTTAGTTTTTTTTCTTATTATTTATCAGTGGGTGGGGTGCAAAATCAGCTTGATCGGACTCCTTTGATATGTATTTGATTCAATACTTCTTTGAATGAACTGATGAGCAGATTTCAATATTGATATGACAGTTGAATTGTCGCAACAAATATGCATTGTAAGGCACTACCCGCTGATTGGTGATTTCTTGCTCAACTTGACATCCATATTATCTCATTTTGATTTTGCCGATATGACCTCCATCTTCTGACTTTCTCCTTCTATATTTTGGATAGGATTCATTCCGTTGTTCAAATTTAAATATAATTTAAATCAAAGGGGGAAAAAAATTTCAATGGGGAGGTTTCCCCCACCCCGGAGATCCCCTTTGATCAAAGTGAAATATATTTATCCAAGTACCCTAGTATTCATTCCCTTGTTCAAATTTAAATTTAATTTATATCAAAGGGAAAAAAAATTCAGTGAGGGGTTTGGCCCCCCCCTCCAACCCGAGGATCCCCTTTGATCAAAATGGAATATACGTTATACAAGTTCCCAGGATTTGTTCCCTTGTTCAAATTTAAATTAAATTATATAAAAGGGAAAAGAATTCAGTGGAAGTTTGTGCTCCCCACCACGGGGACCCCCTTTGATCAAAATAAAATATACTTATCCAAGTACCCTGGATAATGTAGTTTCAGATATATATGGTTATGAGAATCTATTTCCAAAACCCTAGGAGGAGTTCGTTAATAGATAGACAGAGGGTTCAACATTATATATAGAGATGTGTGTGTCTGTATGTATGTGTTTAAAAAGGAATAAGTGGTAAATTTATTTTTACAAACAAGAAACTTAATCAAAGTGTACAAATTTACCGTGAAACATTAATTACGCATAAAACAATTCTTGTTAGAAAAAATACGTTAATTCTTATTATGAGAGTTGTTTCGACTTGAAGGCACACTGTAAATCAGTGTGATTCGTTATCTTCAACAATTTTCTAAGTAACTCTTATCAGTTTTTTTTCAAGCCTTCGCCTTGTGCTAACTCACGAAAGTGCTGTTGGTTTTCAATGTCTTTAAGGGGAATGACAGAATGGTTAGTTTAAGGAAATGATAGTTTTTTTTTTTAAAACGTCGTTGTTCAATGTGTATAGTGTAGTTGTTCTTCTAACGTTTATGGATGCTAATCTCGCATATAGTATTGATGAAAAAAACATTTCCATAATATTTACAGTATGTTTCCAAAGCTATTAACTTATGCCGTCTAACGCCGATATTAATATCAAATCATTCGAAGAACCCATCCGAATCCCGGATTCGACGGGACAGCAGGCGAACCCTCTCGAACTTTTTCTAACTTCCTGCCCTGACAAATGCTCAGCAGAATGTTTAGCTCCATTGGCACGTCAGATCATTCCCAAGTCAGTGTTCAAATTAACTTCAAACCTATGACATCCCCTGATCTACCGTGCCATAGAACGGTTTTTCTGCAGTGTGGATGCAGACTGGGACTGCTTTTGGTCCTATATGACGGAAACTTCTCTCCCAGCCTTCTTCAAACATTGTTCCTCCAAAACTGCTGCCCTAATCTTCAAATATATTCTTTCTGAAATGGAGTGTATTATACCCCACAAACAAAATTCCATCAAAGATCAGTCAACCAGCCCTGGTTCACTCCTGAAATCGCTGCAGCCATAGCACACAGGAACCACTACATCAAAATCTGTCGCAAAGAGCGGTGTAGTCTCGCCCTTACTACTTACAGAATCACCAGCAATCGCTGTAAGAGAGTCTCGGAAAACGCAAAATGCAGCTACGCGCGATCTGTTCAGGCCAAGTTTGAAAATAACAAATGATGAAAAAGATGTCAAAGGCCATCCCTTCCCCAACTTCCCACGTCTCTCTAAGCACAATCTCAGTAATATACTTTTTTCAACAAAAAAAAAGCTACTGGCTCGGACAAAATTATCAACCCAGAATTATACCCGATTCTAGCAAAGTTATTTAACCGCTGCTTGAAGGGGAAATCTTTCCCAAGCATGTGGAAGGTAGCAAGCGTATGCCAGTTCGTAAGAAACACGGGCAACCGACCCTCCTCTCCCACGATAGACCCATTAGATTCTTCAGTATCATCAGTATGCTTTTTGAGGCTTTAATTGACAAGAAGGTCGTCGAACACCTGGATTGGAACAACTTCTTGTGCGACGAGCAGTATGGGTTTCGATCAGCCCGATCCACTGCTGATGTCCTAACTACCATTACACACAAAATTTGTGAAGCCCTTCACGACACACATACCGCAAGGACCTAAGCGTTAAATATCTCAAGGAACTTCAACATGATGTGACACAAAGATTTGCTACACAAGCTCTCCACTTGTGTAATCACTGGAAGGGTTTTCTCTATTATAAAATCCTTCCTAACAGGTAGATCCCTGGAGGTAATTATTAACGGGCAGTCCCTCGAGACCCTTGCGGTCAACGCAGGCATCCCCCAGGGGTCACTTCTCAGACCAACATTCTTTCTGATTTACATAAAGGATATACCTAAGAATATACCCCGACCAATTGTAAACGTCTATGCCAACGATATACGGGCGCACCTCGAAAAGTCTTGAAAATCAGAGATTAGCAACTGACCTCTTTTCCGATCTCACACTAACTTCCCAGTGGGGACAAAACTGACTGGTTACATTCAATGCCTCTAAAGTCAAACTGGTTACATTCCATCACGATCAGACCTCGAACTACCGCCAGTCCCAATGAACGGATATTTCATCGAAGTATACACCGTGCCTTGAGAGGATATTGGGCGTCAAACTCACACCCGACCTCAAGTGGAATTTCTATATACGATTCATCTCTCAAGATGCAGGTAAAATGATCGGCTCCCTGCATCGTTCCAGTAAGTACCTGACTGCTCATGCTATCCTCTACCTTTATAAGAGACGGATCAAGCCGGAAATTAAGTACTGATGCCACATTTGGTCAGGAGCTGCCCAGTCCTGACTTTCTGTTGTAGAGTAGTTTCACGGTGGAGGCCTGTATTTCACTAAGTCGGTCCTAAAATAGGTTCGACGTACAAAACGTTATGAACTTGATATAATAGGTAATGACGCAGAGAAATCTAGTGGTGGTCGCTGATACTTTAATATCCGACTAACGGTCATCCGACATCGACTGACTGACCAACTCACTGAGCGACTGGCGACTGACTTGTTACTCTTACTACTCCTACGTATTATACGTGGGAGAGTCTATTAACTATAGAATAGGTGTGTTCCACTATAACATTTTACAGTCTTGATAGCGTTCAAAAATGTCTCCAAGTCCTTGTTTGGGAAGAATTATTTTCCACACTCTAACTTTTCTCTCACAGGCGGCAGGTGGCGAGTCCCTAACTGCTCTATCACTGCTACCATGGAAAGTACTCTGACGAACTGCATTTCCTGGTTCCACTAGATCTGACTTTCACGGCTAGGACCCGCCATGCCACTTATATAGTAGCAAACCACCCCCATTCTCTCCTTATTCCATCGTTGAGAAGTAAGTTCAACTCAGCTCCTTCTCGCGAGCCACTACCCAATGGAACAGACTGCCAAGTGAGTGTTTCCCCGATCACTACAATCTTAACCTGTTCAAGTCTAGAGTCAAATGTTCCCCACCTATCCATATAAACGACACCCCTTAACGTAACACTCTACCTCGAGTGGCCCCGAACCTTAAATGTCGCGATGGTACAAATTTTTAAATAAAAAGTTATCAACTTTTAATGGTCGGAAAAGTCATTAATTTCTCCGCCAATATAAACGTAAGTTAACGTAACGTTAAGCGTTACAATTTAAATGTAATAATGTTCAAAAATATATTAAAAAATCTCTCGACGTTATCGAATGGAAGGAGACTATGTCAGGTGCTAAGTGATGCAATTTTGACGTTTTTAAACGAATGTGATTGTTGCTGCTGTTATTATTATTATTGTTGATGATGATATCTTTAACAAAAAGAGCAATGATTTAACTATTTTCTCTTAATTCTTTACTGTTTATAGTCGTACATAATTAATTTGGCTTGATAAAGTGGCATTTCACTTAAGAAAGGAGATATTTGAAAATATCCATGGTGTATATTTATGCTTGAGCTCATTTCTATTAATGTACTTTCGTGAAGTTTTCTCCTTGTCATTCATTTTATTAATATTGCCTTTTCAGATATATTCATTTATAACTTAATTTTTACACTTACACATAGACACACATACGTATACATACATACACAAACAAATATATATATATATATATATATATATATATATATATATATATAATTACTTATTTCATTCATCTAAATAAAGTGTGTAACGTTTCCTGCATTCCACGCAAAACGCAGTGACAATAAAGCAGCAAATTACCATGTTACTACTTACGTATCCATTCGAAATAGATGTTTTCTTGAATCAGAGAAAATTATAAATCCATTCAGTTCGCGATGAGAAAAGGTCGAAGCTTGTTATCTGAAATACTAGAATACAGACGCTCTTGTGATAAGGGGTATAAAACGAAACCACAACTATTTTGAAAGGAGTTAATATGAATAGAGTTTATTTACCATTGAACTGATGGACCTTTGCAGTCTCTTCTCACATATACAAGAGTTAGCTACAATTTTATCTATTACTATTATTATGATTATTATTATTATTATTAATAATAATAATAATAATAAATAGTTGTTGTGGTGGTGGTAGTTTTAGCTCTGTTCAAAGCGACAGTAAACCTAATTAATACGTTGTGATTTTGATGATTACTCTGGAGTTGGTTAATTATTTCACCACAATGAAAATATTCTCTTCTAGAAAGTAAGTGGAGGTATGAAATGAAAAGAAGCATTAGGATGAAAAAGAAAAAAAAAATGGGGCAAAAATCTTGTGCAATAAGCAGACGACAAAAGAGGAAAAGCAACAGACGAGAAGCGGGAAAGTAGCCTGACTTGTAGCTGAAATAGTTATGTCATTCAAGCCAATGCCAGAATACTGATTTTCAAGGCAGAGCTTCGAATGCAGATTACAGAGCAGGCATTTCTCCAGTTGGACAAAAGGAAGTTCGACTCAGACAGCCTCTTCCTCAGAACTGTCACTTTAGTGAACAAACTACCGAATGGATGATTCCCGGCCACTACAATCAAAACCTATTCAAGTCTTAGGTCAACCAATATTTATTCTTCATGTCCTCATATACGGGTCTCCCTCCGTTCTTTACGCACTCACAATAATCTCATTTAGTAGCCCTTTACCTTGAGTGGCTCTTGGGTTTTTTTTTATTTGGTGAACAATAATAAAGAAATCTGGTATAATTCAATCTTCCTAACTTCAGGACCGCCATCCCTTTCGTCATGTATCGTATTCAACTAAACTTAGAAGACGTGTAGGACAATAAAAAAAAGAAAGGAAAAGGCGATAAGGAATGTAAGAAATCAAAGATGAACGTATTAGTCAAGGAAGGGAATGAGGGGTAAAGTCAAGACGAAGAAGAAAATTTTAAAAAATTAAATTGTAAAAATGTTAGTTATGCGACGGAATAAAAAATTAACTCAGAATAAAAATTGTAGAATTCACCATGGTTCATCGAGATAATAAAGTATTTAAAGAAAATTATATTTTAAACTTGATAATCTTTCCACGCCTATATAAAAAAAATATCTATATTAAAATATCGTAATATGGTTATATCACGACTGAGTGTCCCCGCTGTTGAAACTAATCAAAAATGTCCTAAAACTGGAAATACTGCAGAGAAAAGTTTAATGGAAAATTTCGATATCACCTGCATCCATAAAAATGTTGGAATTCTGATTGGATAATGGATGATACTGTCAACTTGGCTTAAACCGAACATGACTGCTGCCCGGCAACCATGTTGCAGCGAGACAGAATATTGATATTTCTGCATTGAAAATACCATAGAAAGTCTGTATAGTCAATCAATGGTCGCCCAAGAGGTCGACTGATTAAAGCAGCAGTGAATTGAACTTATGCAGAATCTAGCCTCGATCTATCGAGCCAAAATATCAGAATAATGCAGACGACTCAAAATAGTTTTCACTAATTGAATACAATGACAACCAAGGTGAAGCATTCTTATTATGACACTTCTATGTCTTCGTTTTAAACATATTATATATATAGTCAAGTAAAATATACAGTCGCCTAAAATACATATAGTAAGCTAAAATTGACGAATATGACATTTTTAGAATGTTGAGAATAATAAAGTTTAATATTTAATATTGATATTTCTGACGGGAAATAGACTGGAAGCTGAAGACATTACTATATTCTTTTATTCGATTCCGTGATATTGTCTTCAAGAACAATCTGGTAAAATTTTGCGAAAAAAAAAAATGAAATTACTCCAATTCCAGTATTCGTTTGTTAAGCATTTATTGAAAAAAATCCAAATCGTTTTTTTTTCTTCATTTGTGGAATTCAAGATCTTTTAAAAACTCTAGGATAAATTTGACGATGATAAAAAGAATAATTGAATTAATATTTAGCAAAAATAAATTCTAAGTAAAATTGTAACTCTCGTTCATATGGACAATTTCAGTTATGCAGCAAATTTAATTTTGTTAATCATCTTAATATTAATGGAAGATATCTACAAAACTAAAAGAAAATCATTAGTTTTAATTCTTCAATACATTATCTGTATAGGCAATAAAATAATGCCAGAGGTTCGAGAATTTCTTGTATAAAACGGTCAGCATCCAGTAGACATATACAGATAGAAAACGAGACCAGATGTGTAGACAGTAGACATATACAGATAGAAAACGAGACCAGATGTGTAAAACGATGAACATATACAGATGAAAACGAGACCAGATGTATAGACAGTAGACATATACAGATAGAAAACGAGACCAGAAGTGTAGACAGTAGACATATACAGATAGAAAACGAGACCAGATGTGTAGACATATACAGATAGACATATACAGATAGAAAAACAGACCAGACCAGATATGATGAAAACGACCAGATGTATAGACAGTAGACATATACAGATAGAAAACGAGACCAGATGTGTAGACAGTAGACATATACAGATGAAAACGAGACCAGATGTGTAGACAGTAGACATATACAGATAGAAAACGAGACCAGATGTGTAGACAGTAGACATATACAGATAGAAAACGAGACCAGATGAAAACGAGACCAGTAGACATATACAGATAGAAAACGAGACCAGAAGTATAGACAGTAGACATATACAGATAGAAAACGAGACCAGATGTGTGGACAGTAGACATATACAGATAGAAAACGAGACCAGACCAGATGTGTAGACCAGTAGACATATACAGATGAAAACGAGACCAGATAGACATATACAGATGAAAGGAGACCAGAAAAAAGAGACCAGATGTGTAGACATATACATATACAGAAAAACGAGACCACATGTGTAGACAGTAGACATATACAGATAGAAAACGAGACCAGATGTGTAGACAGTAGACATATACAGATAGAAAACGAGACCAGACCACATGTACAGATAGAAAACAAGACCAGAAGTATAGACAGTAGACATATACAGATGAAAACGAGACCAGATGTGTAGACAGTAGACATATACAGATGAAAACAGAGACCAGATGTGTAGACAGTAGACATATACAGATAGAAAACGAGACCAGATGTGTAGACCAGTAGACATATACAGATAGAAAACGAGACCAGATGTGTAGACAGTAGACATATACAGATAGAGACCAGATACAGACGGTAGACAAACAGATAGAAAACAGATGTGTAGACAGTAGACATATACAGATGAAAAACGAGACCAGAAGACATACGAGACCAGATGTGTAGACAGTAGACATATACAGATGAAAACGAGACCAGCAGTATAGACAGTAGACATACAGATACAGATAGAAAACGAGACAGATGAAAAACAGAGACCAGATATAGACAGTAGACATATACAGATAGAAAACGAGACCAGATGTGTGAACAGTAGACATATACAGATAGAAAACGAGACCAGACCAGATATACAGATGAAAACGAGACCAGAAGTATAGACAGACATACAGATAGAAAACGAGACCAGATGTAGACAGTAGACATATACAGATAGAAAACGAGACCAGATGTGTAGACAGTAGACATATACAGATAGAAAACGAGACCAGATGTGTAGACAGTAGACATGATAGACAGTGTAGACAGTAGACATATAGATATAGAAAACGAGACCAGATGTGTAGACTGTAGACATATACAGATAGAAAACGAGACCAGAAGTATAGACAGTATATACAGATGAAAACGAGACCAGATGTGTGACAGTAGACATATACAGATAGAAAACGAGACCAGATGTGTAGACAGTAGACATATACAGATAGAAAACGAGACCAGATGTGTAGACAGTAGACATATACAGATAGAAAACGAGACCAGATGTGTAGACAGTAGACATATACAGATAGAAAACGAGACCAGATGTGTATAGACATATACAGATGAAAACGACCAGATACAGACAGTAGACATATACAGATAGAAAACGAGACCAGATGTGTAGACAGTAGACATATACAGATAGAAAACGAGACCAGATGTGTAGACAGTAGACATATACAGATAGAAAACGAGACCAGAAGTATAGACAGTAGACATATACAGATAGAAAACGAGACCAGATGTGTAGACAGTAGACATATACAGATAGAAAACGAGACCAGATGTGTAGACAGTAGACATATACAGATAGAAAACGAGACCAGAAACATATACAGATGAAAACGAGACCAGATGTAGACAGTAGACATATACAGATACAGACCAGATGTGTGAACTGTAGACATATACAGATAGAAAACGAGACCAGATGTGTAGACAGACATATACAGATAGAAAACGAGACCAGATGTAGACAGTAGACATATACAGATAGAAAACGAGACCAGATGTAGACAGTAGACATATACAGATGAAAACATATACAGAGACCAGATGAAGTATAGACAGTAGACATATACAGATAGAAAACGAGACCAGATGTGTAGACAGTAGACATATAGATGAAAACGACCAGATACAGATACAAAGAAAACGAGACCAGATGTGTAGACAGTAGACATATACAGATAGAAAACGAGACCAATGTAGAGAGACATATACAGATGAAAACGAGACCAGATGTGTAGACAGTAGACATATACAGATAGAAAACGAGACCAGATGTGTAGACAGTAGACATATACAGATAGAAAACGAGACCAGAAGTATAGACACAGTAGACATATATAGATAAAAAAGAAAACAGAGACCAGAATATACAGATAGAAAAACGAGACCAGATGTGAGAGACATACAGATAGAAAACGAGACCAGAAGTATAGACAGTAGACATATACAGATAGAAACGAGACCAGATGTGTAGACAGTAGACATATACAGATAAAACGAGACCAGATGTGTAGACAGTAGACATATACAGATAGAAAACGAGACCAGATGTGTAGACAGTAGACATATACAGATAGAAAACGAGACCAGATGTATTAGACAGTAGACATATACAGATAGAAAACGAGACCAGATGTGTAGAGACATATAGATAGAAAACGATATAGATAGATAGAAAACGAGACCAGAAGATAGACAGTAGACATATACAGATGAAAACGAGACCAGAAAGACAGTAGACATATACAGATGAAAACGAGACCAGATGTAGACAGTAGACATATACAGATAGAAAACGAGACCAGATGTGTAGACAGTAGACATATACAGATAGAAAACGAGACCAGATGTGTAGACAGTAGACATATACAGATAGAAAACGAGACCAGATGTGTAGACAGTAGACATATACAGATAGAAAACGAGACCAGAAGTATAGACAGTAGACATATACAGATAGAAAACGAGACCAGAAGTATAGACAGTAGACATATACAGATAGAAAACGAGACCAGATGTGTAGACAGTAGACATATACAGATAGAAAACGAGACCAGATGTGTAGACAGTAGACATATACAGATAGAAAACGAGACCAGATGTGTAGACAGTAGACATATACAGATAGAAAACGAGACCAGATGTGTAGACAGTAGACATATACAGATAGAAAACGAGACCAGATGTGTAGACAGTAGACATAAAAACGAGATAGAAAACGAGACCACATGTGACAGTAGACATATACAGATAGAAACGAGACCAGATATATACAGATATAAAAAAAATGAGACCAGATGTGTAGACAGTAGACATATACAGATAGAAAACGAGACCAGATGTGTAGACAGTAGACATATACAGATAGAAAACGAGACCAGATGTGTGTAGACAGTAGACATATACAGATAGAAAACAGAGACCAGATGTGTAGACAGTAGACATATACAGATAGAAAACGAGACCAGATGTGTAGACAGTAGACATACAGATAGAAAAACGAGACCAGATGTGTAGACAGTAGACATATACAGATAGAAAACGACCAGACCAGAATACAGATAGAAACGAGACCAGACATTAGACATATACAGATAGAAAAAATGAGACCAGATGTGTAGACAGTAGACATATACAGATAGAAAACGAGACCAGAAGTATAGACAGTAGACATATACAGATAGAAAACGAGACCAGATGTGTAGACAGTAGACATATACAGATAGAAAACGAGACCAGATGTGTAGACAGTAGATATATACAGATAGAAAACGAGACCAGATGTGTAGACAGGCAAAATCAGCTTTGAATCCTCATCCTGCTACTGCTTCTATCTCTAACGAATTCACAGACAAGATAAACACTGTCGTCCGAGGTATCTCAATTTATTCAAATTACTGCAAGAATACTTTCCTGTTTAAAGATCATCAACCAGGCTACATACATTAATAATTCTGGATTCCTCATTTACTTCAATTTGTTTTCATTAAAGACATTGTTAGTAATCAATAGTTTGTGGTGTGAAATTTGTTTTCAGCAAAGAAGTTGCCATAGCTGCGAGGATTTCACACCTGAAATCTCCACAAATCATAATGGCCACTGGGCGTCGAAATTCCCGTAGAATCTGGTTATCTACCAGCTTATTGATGTCAGTATGCGATGTCCATGAAGATCAAAAACACCTTCAAGTAACAACGCTAGAAATTTATATACAATTTTAGTGTTTTCGATCATAATCTTTCTTAAGACGTATTGTAAATTGTGATTAGATATATGTTTTTATAGCACTTTTGATCTCATAAGTGACACGAGAGACGTATACTCAAAAAAGTGATAGTATGCCCGATATATATATATATATATATATATATATATATAGAGAGAGAGAGAGAGAGTTGTTTATTTTGGCAGCAATCCCTATTTAATGTTTCGTTGAACATGACTAATAGTTATTTTAGTTTAGTTTATCATGTTTTTCTTACATATGTTCAAGCGTTTTCTTCCCAATATTTAACGAATGTAAACATTGTCCAAAAGTATGTTGTTTTCAAGCGCTTTCTACTAAATCGATAGCCATTTTCAACGATTATTTTTTTACTATACTGGTATAATAAATGACCTGGAATTGTCCTGTTCACAATTTATTTTTATTAAGGCTTGGTTTCTTGTTTTTGTAATAAAATTTTCATCATCTCATTATACATATATATATATATACATTTTACATATATATATATATATATATATATATATATATATATATCGCCAAGTATAGGATTGGTGTATACGGAGTAAATTCCAATAACCAACAATTACTATTCTTAAAAGAGTGCTAAATACAGAGTAGAGCTAATATAATTATTTATTTAAAAATTATAAATTTTATAGATTCTACATTCAACATCATCACTTGATAAGATACCAGAGGTGTTGAAACAAAATGGCTAATTTTGTAGTGATTTTAAAACATATTTATGTTATAATTTTTAAATAAATAATTATATATATGTTATGATGTTGATTTGGGGTTAGTAGAGACAAACGCCAAATAACACGTAACAATAAAAAGGGTTTTAAAAGGTTGGTAAAAAGGTACAGAAATCGCCTGAGTAGTCAATAACTAGCTCAGCTAAGAACTTCTCTGTCTGTCTTTTGACATGCCACTATTTAAAGTCTTTGTTCGCGGACAAGTTCATCTTCAAGAGGGGTGGTAGGTTTCCGACACAACACCTCCCCCTTGAGATTAATTCCGGAGGAATTAATATCTTTTTTCTTTTGGGAAAAGGTTCCACCCTAGTTCTTTTTCTTTTGCTTGTCCTTTGGACAACTGTTTCAGGCAATGGTGGATGTGGTATATCAAATAAATCATATAATACCTCCATTGGTTCTTCATTTTCTTTAATTATTTCTTCGATGATTCTTTTCCTTAATTGGTTCAAATGTCTTTTGTGCGTCCATTTTTTACTTCTTATCATGTACAACATTTTACCAATTCTTTGCGTTACCACTCCATCTTGTCAAAATCCCTTCCCATTTTTGTAATTTAAAAAAAAAACTCTCCCGGCCTGAGATATTTCATATTTTCTTGATGCGTTTTGTTCTGGTAACTCTTTTTTCTTTCCGGCTGCAGCCTA
Organism: Acanthosepion pharaonis; assembly: GCA_903632075.3. Lineage (NCBI taxonomy): Eukaryota > Metazoa > Mollusca > Cephalopoda > Sepiida > Sepiidae > Acanthosepion > Acanthosepion pharaonis. The sequence goes on along the minus strand of CAHIKZ030000867.1, from coordinate 780,059 downwards.
TTGAACACAGATCTAATTTTTCTAGCAAACATCAGTTCAGCTGGAGACATCCCTGATATTGCGTTTGGATTTGGTGTTATTCTGTACATACTTAAAAACTGCTGTATATTACCATCATCTGTATTTATATTGACGAATCTCAATGCTAGGCATACCCAGACCGCCCTCAGAGGGATGAAGGCAACAGATATCGCGACATACCATATGGGCCTTGCCTCTCCACAAGAAAGCGAACAAGGTCTGGACTAATGACATTAGTCGAGCATACGGGAGTGGAAGCACAGAGAGTCGGTACAGGAGGATCGGAAACACATACTTCCGCCATTCCCTTCAGGGAAAGTCTCCTCCGAGACCACAGATTAACCGCGACCTCGGCCTTCCCTTGTACCTCCGACCAGTTCATTTCCAACTGGAGATCAGGACCGAACCAGACGCCGAGTATCTTGATCGGCACATCCGTCCAGAGGAAAGGTCCGGGAAGAGAAACTCCCTTCCACGCACCCAACCGCAAGCCCACAGACTTATCGCGGTTGATCTTGGCCCCTGTCACCATCTCATACCCACTGATCTCTTTGCTGACTTCGTTAATCTCGTCTCTGCTCGACACAAGAACCGAAACGTCGTCAGCACAGGCAGAATACCTGGCTGAGGTGGAAGCCCCAGGCAGGGAAATTCCGCGCAGGACCGGATTCGCCTTTAACTTGCGAAGGAAAGGTTCCAACGCAAGAACGTAAAGCAGAGGCGAGAGCGGACAACCTTGACGAATGGAGCGAGACAATACGAAAGGCTTCGATCTTACCCCATTCACTTCCACCAGCGCACCGGGGGCCGCATACAAAAAGTCGGATCCAGGAGCGAAAGTCGGCTCCGAAACCGGCCGCCGAAAGGACAGCCTCCAGAAATCGATGGTCAACCCTATCGAAGGCCTTGGACTGATCTAAATTAATCAGCGCGGCTTCACTGTCGACTTGTTCTAAGATCAAGCGTACCATATGAAGGTTATCCTGAATAGTCCTACACTTCACAGAACAAGTCTGTTCAGGGCCAATCAGACTAGACAGGACAAGATCTTCGCCAAAATCTTTAAGTCAGTATTTAACATCGTTAAAGGGCGAAAGTTCCCTAACCCATCCCCACCGTCCTTGTCCTTACGCAGCAATTTGATCACACACCTGGTGAAGCGTTGAGGTAAAGACCCCTCCTTGAGGCAGGGAAAGTCAGCTAAATAGGCGTCGAAATGAGCAGAGCTCAGACCGGGCTCCCTGGTAAAAAGATCCTGAAAGTAATCCCGAAACACCTCCCATATGCCCGCGTTTGTAGTCACAGTCCGATTATCCGGCAATGTGACGCACGCTATATGTCGCCTAGACGCGTTCCGATTCTCCTCTGCACGCAGTTCAGCGGCCATATTCGTCGCCTCAGAAGACATTCTTTTTAACCTAGCCCTAACTACCAGAGCTTGATCCTTCTTGATAAGCAAGGAGGACAACTATGCCTTAGCTAAAGCTATTTCCCCACTAACACGGGATTTCACAGCCCGATCAACTTTATCTTCTAAAGCCGTTTGCGCCGCTAATCTATCTAGATTGAGTCGAATAGATTGAATCGGCAGCAAACGTTCGAATTTTAGATTTTAAATTGCCCCACTAGGCATTTCCCACAACCGCACCCGTCAATTCCCTTTGTATCATTAGTAACAGCTGGTCCCAAAAACACTGCTCACCAAAAAGTGAACAGTTCAATTTCCAGTAGCCAGCCAATCTAGCCTTAGGCTTATCTAAGTTTACACGGACCCGGACAAGCCTATGATGCATATAAACTATGTAATGGAAACTTGGACACCCTAAGAGCCCTACATCGACTCTCCTAACTAAGACTCGGTCCAGGGAGCTCGCAAGCGTCCCAGGAGCCGAGTTGCCACTAGTTGTGCAAGTCCATGCTACCTCCCGAGGGTGTTCATTCCGGAACTTATCGACAAGATCAAACCCATCGATAAAGTCCCGAAATGGTTTCACGTCCGGGTTGTTAGTACCTTGTTTTTGCCCTATACGATCTATATCGGGGTCAAGGACGGCATTCCAATCCCCCGCTAAAACTACCCGACGGGACGTCGTCACGAACGGCGCGATCTGCCGAAACAAAGCAGGCCGTTCGGAATGGGTATTGGGCGCATAAACCCCAATGAGACTAAGAACCTTATCCTTTATGGTAACATCCAGTACGCAAAGTCTGCCCGCCGGATCCGCGAAGACAAGGGTACATGCAGCCTTCAAAGACCTGCTCACTAGCCAAGAGACACCCCTCGAACGACCATCAAAACAGGCTGAATAAAGGGCGAACCCCTTAGACAGTATGTCCTCACGATCATGAGAAGAAAATCGGGTCTCTTGTACACAACATACATTCACCCCGAGGAGCTGAAGGTCACGAGAGAGCCTCGCCCTGCGAGACTCGGACCTCAGGCCCCGGACATTCAAAGTAGCTAACCAGAGTGTCATTGTGAAACCGATTAGAGTTGTCCTTCAGGATAGAACATGGCTGGGGTGAGGACACCGACAGCTCGTCCCATAGAACCAGACGCCATCTCACTTTCGATAGTATCATCGTGAGACAAGCCGCCGATGTCCGAAGGGTAAGTTAATTTCAGAACCCTATAAAGGGATGGGTGAACGAAAACGGGGACCCTCCCTTTCAGTTTTTGATTTGCTTCGTCTGTTTCAGGATCAAGTAGATAGGCCGCTGGGGGCACCATTTTTAGAGACGACTGGGCCTCCTCTATCATGCCCCAAATCTCTCGCGTACCCGGGCCAGTTCTTATAACAGTCAAAATTCTTCTAGCAGAAGGGAAATTTTCGGGCTTTTCTACGTCTATGCCATTTATCAATTTAAAATTCCAAAGAACTTTTAAGCCCTTCGGGTTCCTCGTCTACCCGAAGACCCTTTCTGCCTGGTCCCGGGATACGCGGCAGATAAGGTGGTTTGATCTTTTTTTTTCTTTTTGTCTGTGACTGTTTGAGAATACGGGCTTCTGGATCTTTTCTTATTTGGAGATTGCATGGGTGTTGACATAGGTGTGACATTAGTTGTTGAGGGAGTCCACCCAGAAGGCGTCCTCACCGGTGAAGGTTTGGACGAATGAATGGGTTTAACTGGAGAGTTTGACACAGATTTCGGTGGAGGTGGTTTCGTGAAAGTTTTTTAGATGAAGAAGGGGAAGACGGGGCAGAGGATAGGGGGCCCGGTGCCCCCAGCGATTTTTGATTTTTACCCCGCTTGGTCTCCAGTTTTTCTTTTAGCTTTTTAAGGTCTAATATTTTTCCCAGCTTGGCTCATTTAGTTTTTGGGCTTCTGTTGCATTTTTTTCATAAGACGCCGAGGCGTCGCCCTCAGAGCTGGTAGAGGGAATGGGGCTGTAGGTGTTAATGTCCCTGGGGTCATGGTGGGACTGAGGAACTGCTGTTTGGGTCTTCCCTTTGCCCCTAACTACGAGGCGCCATTCCCCCTCATCCTTCTCATTATCCACACTTGTGGAAGGCGTCGTTTTAGGGGGTAATGTGGGTACGGAACCAACCGAGGGATTTTCCTCACCGGTCCGCCTCGCAGCTAGGCCCACTACAGGCGCCGCGGATTTTACCTTCTCGGCCAAAGGGGGATTTTGGTCGCCTGCGACCGGAACTCCAGGGGCCTTCTTCCCTGGGCAGGAGGAGGAAAGGTGACCAGTCTCTATACACCTCCAGCAAGTAGTTTTCCTACCGGTCACTATGACCGGCATTTTCCAGTCGCCAAACACCAAACAGTTGGGGAGCATGATATCAAAAGTCCATCTCCCATTCAAAGTTGTCGGAGAGAGCCCCTAAAATTTGGCCGAACTGCATAAAAAATGCAGCCAGATGCTCTCCCGAAATTTGAGGAGGAACCTCAAAAACGGCCACCCTGGTCCTTCTGCGGCCTTCGAACTCTGTTCTAAAAATTAGATCTTTCGTTATTAACTCTTTTCTCGCCATGGCCAGGCAATCTTCTGGTGTGGGTAGCAGAATGTCCCACATGAAGAACCCGGTACCCTTAATTATTTGGGGTTTTATCCCCAGGGACAAAAGTGATTTAATCACTATGTCTTTCGTGGAGCGACAAATCTTGCGTGTTTTCTTGTCGACCACGAAAACAGACACCATTCTCTTTGCGAACACATCGAGTTCTTGTACATTTTCGACGAGCCCATCTTTATTTACAAGATGGGCGTAACCTTTCGCCTTATCCAAGAAATCCGCCATGTTCAAAATGCAACTTGGGGGGGGGACTTTCAACAGGAGGGCAACTCCTCGGCAGTCTTACTTTGAGCCTCCTTTGGCACCTCGTCATTTTTGCTAGTATCTCCTTTCTTGGAGCAACTAGCACGTTCTAATTTTGGGCTATCATTAGCCCGCTTTTTCTCGGATTTATCCGGCGGGTCAGCTTTAGCAGCTGACCCAAAAAGGTCTTTCTTAACATTTGACCGACTGGCACCGTCGGCCATATTGAATCAGCGTGTAGACTACCACCTGCGGGTATCTAAATTTATGTCCAAATTTGGGAAAAGGAGTTGGGATGAAAAAAAGAAATTAAACAAATAAAGAAAAGCCTGGATGCACCAGTAAAACAAAAAACAAAGAAAATAAACTTTTTGAAAATAAATGAGCTGAGAAAAATAAAAGAACAAAAAAACAAACTAGTTTAACAGAAAATAGACAGGTAAAAAAAATTAAAAATGGCGCCAAAAGGCTGCCGAAAAAAGAAAAAACGAAAACAGAAACTCCTCTCTTTTTTTTCCAAAAATTCAATAAAAATGTACAAAAAGAAAAAGAAAAAGTCTGGTTTGCAACCAGAAAAAAAAAAAAAAAAAATAAAGGTTTGCGGCCGAAGCCGCTAAAGAAAATAAATAAAAAGCAAAAGAAAAACAAACAAGTCAAACCAAAAAAAAAGAAAGAATGCGACCGAAGTCGCTAATTAAATAAATAAGAAGGAAGGTATAAAATAAAAATAAAAACAAAAGCTTTCTTTTTCTCTTTTCTTAAACTGTACTAATATTAAAACAAACACTGAAAAGAAATAAACAGAAATAAAAAGCAGTCGTCCGGTAAGACTTAGTCAAACCGGACTAAAAAAAATAAAAAATATGGGCCGAAGCCCATAAAAATAATTTAAAAAAAAACAAAAGAAATGGAAAAAGAAAAAAAAAGAAAGAAAAAAGAAAAAACTTAAACAATAACTTAACAGAAAGACTTGGTGGGTCGAATAAAGTTCGTCAAGTATTTGGAGCAAATCCTCGTGGGTCAAAACAAGTTCGTCACACTTCAAAACAAAACAAAACACACAATCACTAACACCCAACGTGACCGGTCAGAAAAGGACTTCGGACTGAACTCTCAGCTGTCTGTCTTTTGACATGCCACTATTTAAAGTCTTTGTTCGCGGACAAGTTCATCTTCAAGAGGGGTGGTAAGTTTCCGACACAACAATATATATATATATATATATATATATATATATATATATATATATATATATATATATATATAATACACTTGATCCCAATGCAAATAAATAGATCGATAGATATACAAGGGCCGAAAGTATTGGTAAAGCCAAGACAAAGCTTGTCAGGTGACCAAAGGAAACAACAAATAAAAAGAAAAACCGACAACAAATATAACAAAATCAAGAGATAAATAAAAAAAGGACAAAGAAACATAAACTAAGAAGAAAAGTAAACAGTAATATAAATGTGCTCTATGACTAGATTACCAAGACAGAATAAATACGCTTCCCAGCGTGATAACTCAATAAGTGACAATATTCAGACAGCTCCTTAAGTTTCATTGACGATCGAGCCGCGGTCCGAGCATAGTCTTTTTCTGCATATATATATATATATATATATATATATATATATATATATATATATATATATAAAGTACTTGGATACTTGTATAGATAGATAGATAGATAGATAGATATGCATAGTGCCCGTGCCAGTTTTCTATGCTCTTTACCTAGAACAAAAACGCTGCTCACAGTCTCCTTCATTTGGCACAGAATGTAGTATCTATACGCTCTGTAAAAGGTTTTTTTTTTAAACAAATATATATGAAAAAGTGATGATAACTTGTCGACTAGACCTAGCTCCCAATGTCTGACAAAGTATTAGATGTTGGGAGACGAGCATCCCCACTTAGGTATGAATATGAATTTCTCTTTGTATGTATGTTATGTATGCGTGCGCGTCCGTGTGTGTAATGTTAGATGGATGAAAATCAAACGGTATGAAAATTATATATATATATATATATATATATATATATATATATATATATATATATATATATATATATATATATATATATATATATAATTATAAATTATAGAATTATTCTATTATATATATATATATATATATATATATATATATATATATATATATATATATATATATATAGAATAATTCTGTTTCTAATGACGCCGGATCACCCCTTAAAAATGTAACGTAAAAATTTTTCAAAATTGATATATTATGTCTACCGGCCTTCACATTCGAGAAACTTAATAAATATAGTATGCTCTCCGATTACCCCTTTATAGGAGAAATCCCGTCTGATCCGATGTGCTTTAAAACTTTCGGAGGACACACTTTCTTTATTAAGTCTCTCGAATGCACAGGCCGATAGACATAATTCACATGTCCTGTGTATGACGAAAAACTACAACCGGCAGCAAGGCCTCTGATCAGGAGGTTTTGAGGAGTGTGAAACCACATCTTAATTGCTGGTGTTCCCAGGTCCACTTTGACCCGGGGTGGTAGCACCCGTTAGGGTCCCAGCTATGGACAAATAGTTAACACCCAAACTGGGGTCAAAACTCTATGAAAATATAAAAATAGGTTTTAATACCAGCAAAACTTTTTTGGAAAAATTAATGCCAGCAATACATTTAAAAAATTACAATCAATACATTTTTGAAAAAAAAATTATTACCAGAAATATATTATTCCCAGCAATACATTTTTGAAAAATTTACCAGCAACACATTTAAAAAAAAAAATACTACCAGCAATACATTTTTTAAAAATATATTTACAAGCAATGCATTTAAAAAAAAGTATTACAAGGAATACATGTTTGAAAAGAAATATCACCAGCAATAAAAATCTTGTCAGCATTAAATAACCCATTCAGAGTGATATGACGTAAAACAAAACAAATTTACAGTTTACAATTTCCCAAATATATACGGGAGTATATAATGGTGATTTTCTAAGCGTAGCTTAAATGTGACACAAGGCTGAAAATGTAGAACCCCCAATGAGGTTTGAACTCATTACTCAGTTGTGATGGATCTAGCGAGACAAGCTTGTTGACCATTATATCACGTCGAAGTCCCCATACTGTAAATATATTATGCAATGTAATGTCAATCTTCATCTTCTGTTTTCTTAATTCCTGTTCTTTTATTATTCTCTATCCTTAACAGTGTTTTTTTTTTCTCATATTTTAACACATTCAGTCACCCGTTGCGTCTTAGGAACTTTACCGCTTTGCTTTGGGCGAAATAATAAAAAAAAATGGACGATTTGGAAATATTTTATGACTTTTTGTGAGACTAATTTGGGCTTCGTAGTTATGTATTTATAATGTTAAAATGAAATTCCTCTGTTAACTAAAAGGGTTTATGTATTACTGTAGGCTTGAAGATACGAGGTGTGACGTATTAATACTGAACTCCATCTACTTATCAAAATCAGTATTCTGATGTTTGGTCATTGAAATACTTATTCTGGAAAGTGAGTCAGGCTCGGTATTTCACAGGGCCCCTCTCGTATTTGTCGGAATTTTGATACGAAACTGCCCCTCACCACAAACCCATAAATATGAAAGTCACTTTGAATAATCTGAATGTCCATCAAAGTATCGTTCAACAATTCTGTACCATCCTATCCGTAACGCCCGGCCGTCATTTACACAAGTTTGCATTTCTTTAGGGCACACGGTGAAGAGCTATTAGATGCTTCCATCGTGATTTAGATCTGTCAAGCGGTCATTGGTTCTAATCATACATGCGATTGGTTTGCTGATCGTTTCCAGTCTTTTAAGACAATTTCATATTATATAACACGTTCGCCACGAAAGTTTATGTGCATCAATGCGTTAAAATTAATGGCGTGTTTAATGGACGAAAAAAATAAAAGCAAAATAGATCGATTCAGATATGAAACTTTTATTGCTTTTCAATGGTGGGTGATCTAATCGGTTTTATGTGTTTATTTACACACATTAGTCACAACTCCAGAAATGTTATTTAATCACCATAGCCGCAATATAATATAAATATGTATGTTTGTGTGCGTATCAGATTATGAAAGTCAATGTTTTACAATAAAATTGGTATTATGCAGCCATCATTGGTAAAATCTGCAGAATAACCTTCTATTTATATGTGCAGTATATTGTATTAGTTTAAGCTTAAAATATCAATTATTTATTAACAGTATTGATAACTAGTTTTCAGTCCTTTCTGATGTCATCATCTCTCAAGTTGACATCTACGCTGACGACACTACTATTTACTCCTGCTTTAATAGTAGATGCGGCATCTGACAAAATTAACCTGGCTGTAGAAGAAGGACCTTCAATCTGTGGTTGACTAGAGCAGGAAATGGCTTGTAAACGTTAATGCCTCTAAAACGAAACTGCTCTCAGTTACCCACCAAAGAGAACCCTCCCTGCGTCCCATCAGAATGGCTGATGCCCAACTCCACAAGAGTGCCTCTCTGCGCCTGCTTGGTCTCAGGCTGTCCACTGAACTGAAGTGAAACAACTACATTGAATCTATAGCTTCATCTACTGCAAGAAAAGTTGGTTCTCTGTATCGCGCCAGAAAGCTTTTCTCCACCATCCTTCAAATCTACAAATCAACCATTCGCCCTTGCATGGAATACTGCTGCCATATATGGTCTGGTGCTTCCGCTGTTCATCCGAGGTCCTCGACAAAATCCAGAGACGGATATGCAACATGGTTGGTCCTGATCTGGCATCCCGTCTGCAGCCGCTATATCACAGAGTGATGTGGTTTTCTACAAGTACTTTCATGGCAACTTCTCCGACGAGCTACTTTCACTGGTTCCCAGACTGCATGAATTTAAGCGAGCTACTAGGGTGGCATCTCGGTCCCACCCTTTCACCGTCGAAACGACTAAATGTAGGCATCTCTCCTACTTCAACAGCTTCTTATCTCGCAAATCCCGTTAGAGGAATGCCCTTCGTATCACTTTATTCCCTGTTAGCTATAAGCTTTAAATATTCAAATGTAGTGTCAATCGACATCTTCTGATGCCTTGAGCTTGATCCCTGTCTTTCTTTTTATCCTTTTCCCAAACCACTCCTCTTTACTCTCAATCTCTGTACCCTCTTTCGTGCTAGTGACACTCCTGCCTTGAATGGGGCGATTTGCTTAAAAAAAAAGTAAGTCAGGTTTCACTGTGCTACGTTCAACATAAATACTATAAAAAGGTGGTAACCTTGGTCCAACGTTTTATTGCACATGGGACAAAACAGGTTCATACTCCTGGTTTCACATATTAATGCATTAGAATGCCTAATGAAGTTCTGAAATGGAAAATAATTAAGATTAAACTGTGAAATAAAAACACAGGGAAATTAATTATGTGTCGAGGAGAATAAGGAAAGAAAGGAAGTTATTACAAATATAATTGGAAGGCATAAAGTGAGTTTGGAGAAGACTCCAGGAAGATTTGAACCTGAAATAAACAAAGAATCCGTTAAGATTTTGTATGCCTAGATCTTCTCCAACCTACCCAGATGCTTCAAGGGTGATATGACAAGATTTATTATACTCAAATGTTTTCCAGATTCCAAATAAGAATTTTATGTTTAATTGAAACATTACCAAACCTGATAAACATTATATCGCTACCACATTCACTCTTAGGTGCTTGGACAGACCGAATTAGACGAAAAACTATTTGTTCTTGTGAAATTTGTTCTGAGCAAAGAAGTTACCATAGCTGCGAAGATTTCACACCTGAAATCTCCACAGTTTCGTGGGAGTAAGAGAATACAAAATGTAGATACACAGTAAATATACAGAGATATACAGAGAGAATTCACATAGACACTGTCATCCGAGATATCTCAACTTATTTCGAATTACTGCAAGAATAATGTCCTGTTTAAAGATCGCCAACCAGCTACATACATTAATAATTCTTGATTCCTTATTTATTTTTAAATTCTTCAATTTGTTTTCATTAAATCCATTGTTATAATATATATATATATATATATATATATATATATATATATATATATATAGTGATAGGTCAAAATAAACTCCATTTGGTAAGACTGTTTGCTATAATCTCGATGTGTTGCATGTACCAAGAAGAAATATTTGAATGAAGCCAAATTATTCATAGTCAACACTAAGTCAAAGTATTTCCGAAATGATACGGCTACTCGGGTGTTAACACTCAGTTGTGGAGAGCAAATTTCAAGGAGGGAAATTAACAACCACCGACATGAGATTGGCTGACCAAATGGAAGGAAGGTATACGTTACAAGACACTACAAATCTTTACGTATGAAACATGGTCGCCCATGGACTGAAAGTCTCTGCTAGCCAATGTCCATCACCGAAAATGTTTACACTGAGCACACGAGCGTTTGAAATGATCTGGAATAAATTCGCCTGATCCAATGGAATTCGTTTTTCTCCTGAACAGCGCGGTCCGTGTGTGACGTCATTCTGGAAAGATGTTGGCTCCAGGGGTGAATACAATATTATAGATCAAGAGGTTGGTGGAGGTAGTCTGATGGATTGGGTAACGTTCTGCTAGGAAGTTCAATGAAAGATGCTTTGCGCTTACTGCCTACCTAGACATCATTGAAGACCAGCTACATTCCGTCATAGCAATTCTTCTACGATAGCAGGCGGGTGCAACGAGACTTATGGGAATGATTTCAGAAACATAAAGAAGAATCCACTGTGTTTCTCTGGTCATCAGACTCCATAGACCTTAATCTTAAACCCACTGCAGAATCTCGGTTACGTGACGTTAAAATTCTGGCTCCAGATCCCAGAGGAAATCTTACGAAATTTTGTAGAATCCCTGTCTAATCAGGTCAGAAGTATTTTGCGAGCATATGGACGACCAACACGTTTTTAGGTAGGTGGCCATGATGTTTTCTCATGCGTGCTCGTGTTAGTCTTAGAAACCACATAGAGAGAACATTATTTCTACATTAATTTACATTACATTAATCCATCCATTAAAGGGAAATTGTTTTTGATGGTCATGTCGTTATGAAATGTAAGAATTTTTAAAAAATAAGAAAAACTGCGGATGTCAAAAGAAAAAAATTATTTTTTTCTTCAATAAAAAGTTTTTTTTTCCTTTTTTATCGAATAATGCGAAGCATTCCAATATGCCCCAACAGTTAGCTATTAAAGGAATATTTGTTTTTTTCTTTCTATGAGGCCAAATGTTCATGAAATATTCAAGCAATTTCCGCTCGAATGTATAAGCGCAAAACGGGCAAAGAAGCAAAATATGTTTACTTTTTATGACACTTCGAAGAGTTTTTTTTTCTTTTGTAACTGGTCATAAATAATAATAATAATAATAATAATAATAATAATAATAATAATAATGTATGGAACATTAAGTTATGAGTTTCAATCATCCTCTTGGAACAGTCGCAGAAAATCTGACAAAGAGTTTGAAAGAATTGGAAATCTAAAGGAAATTGTAACAATCGAGCATTATTAAAACCAGATTTAAAATGCTGTAATATAGGGGAGACTGCTAATCACTTTAGCTCCAATAAAGACATCTAGCTATGGTGTTTATGGTGGAAAATCTTAAGCAGTATATATAATAATAAATGGTAGCCTGAATACTAATTATGTCCGGAAGAATACCTATCACAGAGTGAATCCGGACAAGTGCAATCTGCTTGTCAAGAAAATGGAAAATGTCACACTCATTGTGGAATGCTTGCGTAGAAAGAATGTGTTGTGATGCTAAGGTGGTCTCTCGTCAGCATTGGTGCCTATTTAGGAAGTATAGACGAAGTCATCCAGAAATTATACTGCCAGAAACCAGAAAAGGTGATCGGAAACAATCAAGTCAAAATCTTGTAGGATTTCAACAACCAAATAGGCATCGCCATCGTTGACCAAAACAAAATTAACTAGTCAATGTCTACAAGCCTACAAGGTTCGCTGAGAACACTGGTACTCGTTCGATCATTGAAGTTAAGAGGTGTCGAGTCTGGTCTGTACATACAGGCGAGACGGCTTGGGAAACCCGGATAATGTAACTCCTACAATCCGAAATATGTTTCGGCTTTAAATAACTCAGAAAGGGTTGGTAAGAGATAAAAATCAACCAATCAGTAAAATGCAAATCAATCTATCAACTGTCACTATATTGTGCAAATTTGGCTGTGATGCATGTGCCTGGTATACACTTAACAGACTGGATGTCATGATGGGTATATTGGGCTTCGAATATTTGAACCTCAGCGCCACTTTGTTGATGAGATGCTATTTCACTCAATAAGAATAAATAATAATAATAATAATGTTTTGAAGTCTAAAATGATGAGATTTTATAAGTCTTTGAAATCCAAGCAGAATACCCAGTTCATGTGAGAAGACCAAATTTATTTGTTATGAATAAACGAAAAAAAAAAAATTATCAGATCGTCTATGTCACTAATTCCACCGTAAAATAAAAGATGAAACATTCAAGAAAAGCTTTGCAATAAAAAAAGTAAAATAATTGAAACTGACACTATGACAGTATTCGTAAAAAATGGTGTTAAAAAACATGAATAATAATAATAATAATAATAATAATAATAATAATAATAATAATAACAATAATAATAATGTATCATCTTACACGGTATCAGCAGCCGCTGAATATAAAATTCAGCCTGATAGAGTGGGCCAATATCAAAACTGGAAAATATGTAATTTTTACGGGAAGGAATCTGTAATAACCTAGTATGAACATCATCCAGACCCAGTTATGGAGATAGAACCTATAAGCATGGGACTTTACAATACACACAATCAAAGCTAATTCTGCAGAAATTGTGATGCAAGACCACAAAAATAGAATGTACTTTTCTTTTTGACATGACAATCCCCAGCTGACTGTAATATAGATTTGTTGATCTTCAAAAAACTATCAAAATACAAAGATCTTGAAATGGAAATCTCATGAGAACATCAATAATTCTAGTTGTCGTTGGAACCCTTGGGTTGATTGGAAAATACTCTGATAGACTCATTGAATGGATTCCTGGTAGCCCATGACTTAAAGAAATACAAATATATGTACTTACAAGTACAGCTCACACATTAAGAAAACCTTTATCTATATAAAATATCTGTAATCTTAGGGGTTTTGTTTTTGTTTTATTTTACAAAAATGATCAGTAGATGTCATGGAGCTATTTCTGACCTTAAATATCTGGTTGAGGCCTGGAATGAAATGTGTATACAACATAAATCAAAGGAAATAATAATAATAATAATAATAATAATAATAATAATAATAATTGTTCTAATGATTACAGCCCACAGCTTACGAAGGGCTTTAACTATGTAAAATATGTTTGTGTGTGTGTGTGTTATTTTTTTGTTTTTTGTTTTTTTTTTTAATTGGTCAGTAGAAAAAGTCATGATGCCATTTCTAACCTTAGGTCCCTGTGCAGGATCCGGAAAGAAATGTGTACATACCAGAAACCAAAGGAAATAATTATTATTATTATTATTATTATTATTATTATTATTATTTAAAAAAAAAAAAGGATTCCTGGAAGTCCATGCCTCAAGGAGATACAACAAATTGTTCTGACAAGTACAGCCCACACTTTACGAAGGGCTTTATCTATGTATTTTTTTTTTTTGCAGTGGAAAGTGTCATGATGCCATTTCTAAGCTTAGGTCCCTGGGCGGGACCCGGAAAGAAATGTGTAAACGCCAGAAATCAAAGAAAATAAATAACAATAATAATAATAATAATAATAGATAAAAAATCGATATAATTTTTTTTTTACTGACTGTGTTATTTTTCCTTTTTAATTTAATTTAATTTAATTTTGCCTTTAATTTAATTTCTCTTTTCTATCCTACACCTCAAGGGGAACCTTCCGTCCATCTTCCTTCCCTCCTCGGCATACCTCCTCGATATGCCTGTAAGTGCATGTATATATCTATGTGTATGTATGTATGTAAATATGTACGTATATACAATGTACATGTGTGTGTATTCGCGCTGGTAGGGATCATATTGACTGCCCCCTCTTTTTCCATATCGCTACAGATGTACTAACCTAGCAATGTTCTGCTTTTGACTGACTTCTCTTTCAGTAAAAACTTAAAATTTATCTTATGGTGGCAAGCAGGTTGAGAAATGACCCGAAATGTATTTATTTTTATTTTTTATATTTTTAATTTTATTTTTTTCCCTTCTCTCTACCGCTTTGTCTAATGAACTCTTTGATAACTTTTCCACCAAAATATAGTAAGATTGATGGTCTACCCTATAAAACTTGATAAGTATCACTCATTGGCGCCGGAAGGTTAAACATTGGAAAGACACTTGTGCGTCACTTTCACAATGTAAGGAATCGTAAATTTTATACCATTTTTAAACTGAAAATTTCCTTTTCTTTGATTTCATTCGAAGTCTCTTTGACTTTATTTAACTTTTAATTCTTTCGTTTTTCAATTATTTTTTTTTTTTACTAATTGTGTTATTTTTCCTTTTTTCATTACCTTTAAATTTAATTTCTCTTTTCTATCCCACACCTCAAGTGGAACCTTCCATCCATCTTCCTTCCCTCCTCGGCATAATGTATACCTGTAAGTGCGTGTATATATCCATGAGTCTTTATGCTTGTAAATATGTATGTATATCCAAAGTATGTATGTGTATTTGCATGGGTAGGGATCATATTGACTACCCCCACCGTTTTTTTTCTTTAGCAGAATATCCCTCATTAATAAAATCTAATATTCCACCTGGTAATGGCAACTCCGACTTATACTAAGTTAAAACTTAGTATAGTCAGTGCCATGTTTATACTCATATGCTACCTCACTTATTACAATACTCAATTAAGAATTCTTTAACTGTGGATATGTTGATTTATTCCCCATCCGTACAAATCTCATTGGTTGGACGTGCTCTCAGATCTTCTTTGAGTGTCGTCCTTGAACATAATTACTCCTTGGCGGTCAAGGTTAAAACGCAAATTCCTACGAATCTCAATGAATACGAATAAAACTTCATACCGGATTGGCCGTCACCTGGGTCAACAAGGGCCGCGTACCCCAGAGAGGAACCAGTCTGAGACCAAAAGATCTGTCACTGGAACAAACTCTTTCAAAATCGAAGAGACACTAGGGCATCAAAACCGGACTATTCCCAACCTTGGACCAAGTGACTTAATGTCAAATCAAATAATAAAAAGAAAATGAAGAGTATGAACAAGGCATGATATCTTTATTCCCTGCCCTCGAAAACCCAGCGAAGAACACCATGAACCAAACATACCAAATATGGAGAATTATGGTAGGAAGTGATATAAGACTTAACATCAACCCAAACATGTTTGCCAATGTCAGCAGGGACACTGTGCGAAACAGAAATAGATAAGATAAAATTAGATATAAGACAGAATACTATAACCCATCACTTAAACTGTAAAGAGATGAAAGTAGAAATAAGTAATATGACAGAGGATGAGGTAAAAACTAAAACAAATGAAATACGAAATAAACCCCGGGAAATAAATTCGAAGAATCTACCTGTGACATAGCCTGCTGTTATCCAGACGATATCACTGAAGGTGACTCCAACTACATTAAGTTAGATTTCCTTGAAAACCACAGAGCTGAAATCACTAAAGCGAAAACCTACGTCATCCAAGTACTCAGCAGAGTAACCGTCACACAATTGTCAGACAGAGACCAGCTCCTAAAACTTCATATGACCAAGTCCAATAAACACATTGTACAAATATACAACGCTGCTCTGGAAATACTGTTAACGGATAAACCACAGGGAAATATCACAGAAGTTAACAACATCATATATGTTGAGGGGTCCACCCCTTTTTATACAAATGGACTCACCCAGTGTATACTTATACTACTGCCAGTGAATACCCAAGAGTCGAGTCGAGTCCAGAGTGACAGAGTAAAAGGTTGTAGGTAACCGGAAGAGTGAGGGTGAGGTAACAGCGTTGTGGGAGTCACAGTGAGCGAGCACGTAGACTTAGTAAGAAGTCATACAGCGATACTTCAATACCAAAGACTGTATATATATATTCTGCTACTAATCCGTATTCCTGGAACTACTAACCTGCTTTACCAGTTTGTATTATTACGTTAATACATTATTTTCCTATATTCATTCCTGGCGTTTTTTTTATTTATTGGTACCGGATTTCATATCGGAATCCACAACACTTATATTGACTGCAGAAGTTTCGGTAAGCCAACACAGGTTCCAGACTTGTGGAGCTACCTAGTATATTTTGCTCTTTTTCTGTAACTTGATTTGGTAAGGGGGGTTTCTGCATATGGCCCTACTAACTACCTCTGTGTCACTGAGAAGCTTGGGGTCAAGACACTGAAAAAGAAAAATAGCAAATATATAGAACCAGTTTGGAAGGCTGCTAAAAATAAAGGAAATCAGATGTGAGCTTTATATATAAGATGAGAAACCCAAACGTCTTCAAACGCAAACGCTAGATCAAGCGGAAATATAAAATTAAATCCCTAATTGAAATTACATCAATGAAGGAAATGCTGAAACATAAACTTCAGTTAAAAGCACAAAGAACAAGAGGATACGAAAAACAGTGCAAATTCTAATGCCAAAATAATATATTTCAAACTGACCTTAAGAAATTTTAGCGGGAAATTGGAAATGCACCTATACATGTCGAAAAGCCACCATCTATTGAAAATATGCAGACATTTTGGGAGGATATTTGGAGCAGCCCAAAGGAATATAACCCAAATTCAGAATGGATCCAACGTGAAGAAAAACGGATGCTGGATGCACCTATGCAAGTGTGGGAAAATATAACCACAATGTTAGGCAAGCTCTAACGAAATCCCAAAAATGGAAATCCCCAGGAAATGACAATGTGCCCAATTTCTGGCTCTATCATCTCTCATCATTCCATAAAACCCTCTATCAACGCTTGTAAATAATCCCAATGAAATCCCGGATTGGATCACTGAAGGTATTATATATCTCGTGCCAAAAACAGAAGAAACAGATGATCCAAAAAATTATAGGCCAATAACATGTCTCTCTCACGTCTGTCCTGACGAACCGAACTTACTCTTTTTTCGAAGCAAACAACATTCTTCCACTGGAAGAGAAGGGATGCAGGAGAGGTTCATATGGCTGCAAAGATCAATTACTGATAAACAAAATGATCCTGGAAAATTGCAGGATACGATGTAGAAATCTTGGCGCAGCGTCGATTGATTATCGTAAAGCCTTTGATAGTGAGCCACACTCTTGGATACTTAAGACTTTGGAAATGTACAAAGTTTCCCCTGTGGTAGTAAATTTCCTCAAGCACAGCATAGGAATGTGAAACACCACACTATACCAAAATCACACCAGAAGCAATGCCATCTTCAACCGTCTGAATATCCGACGCGGAATCTTTCAAGGAGACTCTATGTCACCCCTTTTGTTTTGTTTAAAGGGTCCTTACGCATGGACTAAACAACAGTAGCTATGGTTACAAACTAAACAAAAAAGTATTCAATCACCTACTCTACATGAATGATCTCAAACTCTTTACCAAAGACGACAATGAGTCGAAGGGTCTCCTCAATGCTGTAAAATGTTTCAGTGACGACATAGGTATGGATTTCGGATTAGATAAATATTCAAAATGAACATTCAAAAAAGTGGGGATTATAGAAACACCCTCAATAGATTTAGATTTTGTAACAAATGTTAGGAAACTGAAACAAGATGAAGCCTTTAAGTCCTCAGAAATTAGCGAAGGAGATGGTATACAACATACCCAAATGAAGGAGAAGGTAAGAAAAGAGTACTACAGGCGTGTGCGTCTAGTACTAAATACCGAGCTAAACTCAAAGAACAGAATATCAACCATAGGCACCTTGGCTGTCCCTGCGGTGCAATGCAGCTTTAACATCCTTAATTGAACCACAGCTGACATTAAGCGAATGGACGCCAAAACGAGAAAGCTTCTCACTTGCTATCGCATGCATCATCCCAAAGCTGATTTTGATAGTCTGTATATTCCCAGATCCGAAGGAGGCAGAGGATTAGTTCAACTAGAACTGTCCTACAAAACTACAACAATTGGTCTTCAAAGATACCTGAAAACTACAGATGACTGGATAATGATATGTGTCAAATAACATGAAGGTAGTAATCGTCTTTATTCCGTAATAAAAGAATCCAACAAGTTCAAAATGGAGTTTCAAATGGGTGCAGAAATACAAGTAAAGCACAATACACCGACTGAAGCAGCAAAATACATAAAGAATAAAACAAAGACAAATGCAACAGACCAGATACAGAAACAATGGCAATGTAAATCGCTTCATGGCCAATACTCTGTCTTTACCAAACAAGCTGATATAGACAAACCACATACCCATCAGTGGCTACGTAGTGCAGGGTTAAAAGCTGAAACTGAAGTTTTTATCCTTGCTGCACAGGACCAGTGCTTGTTAACTAGAAATTATCAAGCACACATACTAAAATATTGCAGGTTATGTGATAAATATCCAGAAATAATTGATCATCTTATATCAGGTTGCACGGTATTGGCACCCACTGAACATAAAACCCGGCATGACTGAGCGGGCCAATATCTCAACTGGAAAATCTGCAATTACTACGGGAAGAAAACCGAAAGGAATTGGTATGAACAACACCCAAACCCGGTTATATGATTACACAATACACACACAGAGAACAATCAAAGCTAACTGCCCAGACATTGTTATTAGAGACCGCAAACAAAAAAGTGCCTCCTTATTGATATGGCAGTCCCTGCAGACTGCAATGTATCTTTGAAGATCTTCAAAAAGCTATTAAAATACAAGGACTTTGAAATCGAAATCTCAAAAATGTGGCACATGGGAACATCAACAATTCCTGTGGTAGTTGGAGTCTTCGGATTGGTTGGAAAAGATTCCAGTAGGTTAATTGAAGGGATTCCTGGAAGCCCATGTCTTAAAGAAATAGAAAAGATTGTCATTACGAGTACAGCCCACACCTTACGAAGGGCTTTATCTATGTAAAACATGTGTTTGTTTGTTTTTTAATTATTCAGTGGAAAATGTCATGATGTTATTTCTAACCTTAGGTCTCTAGGCGGGACCCGAAAAGAAATGAATATACACCAGACATCAAATAATAATAATAATAATAATCACTGGTGTACAAATGTATGAAATATCAATAACTTTTATTGTCATAGTGGACATAGATGTACGAAATCACTAGAAAACCACCATATATGGATCTCCAGAAAACCTTTGTCAAAAATAAAAGAAATCCGATCTCTTAAAAGAAATAGTAAGGATGTGCGGGTAGTGTGATGGTTATCTGCGCTGAAAACGAAATCAGTGATCCGAGATAGAATCCCGGTTCTACTGCGTTCACTTTCCTCTGGGAAAGGCGTGGATCCTTATTTGCGTGGGTTAAATAACAAAGTGGACATGTTGCTTTAGCCTTGTGCAACAAAGAGTTTAACAAAAGGGTAACTCTGAATTTCAATCCGTGAAGAACGGACCAGGAAAACACGTCACCATCTTTCTCAAGAAGTCATGGCAATTCACAGATAATAAAGAAAAAATAATCTGCCGAGAGTTATGATGGTCTTCATCTTGAAGAAACATAGCATTTAAAAGAAAAGGGAGGAAATTGTTGAATTCTTCAATCAGGAAGTGAGGGGGAGATTTTTGAAATCGAGAAATGTGGAATGCTCAAGATGCACAAAGGAAAAAGAGAAATAATAGCAGGAATTGAATTGACCAATCAAAGATTATCAGAAGACTCAACATGAAAGAGAATTGGAAGAATTAAAAAATATTCTAGCCGAATACGAAGCCAATGAAATAAAAGAAAAGTACTAGAAACTAAAATATGCTAAATAAAAGAAATAAATACCCGTGTATTTTCCACTATAAGATGTTCAAGACCGTTCTTAAACTGGACAAGAGAATAACTACAAAAACTAGATCAGAAAACAAGAATTATAACAACGCAAAGAGCCTGACACCAAAGAGATAACGATGAGTGATTATATATGAAGAGGAATGTCGGGAGAAGAGGTTTTGTTAACTCCGAAGATAGCGGCGATGTCATTACCAAGACATTTGAGAAATACACAAGGCAGAGCCGCGAAAGCTTAATTGCAGCAGAAAAATTTGCAGTACACTTAACGGAAGGTCGAATCTCCCAAAAGAGAAAACAAAGTTTCAGTTGAGACGTCATGGACATGGTTAGTTAAAATGGATGTTTAAAGAGATAAACTTAATAACTATTAAAGGTGATCTCGAACATTGTCATGAAAAACAGTAATAAATAATCCAACTTAGACAAAGTACACGAAAATACCAGATACAAAATGTTCTGAGACAGAGATGAGATTATCAATTATATATTGAATGAAGGTAGCAAGTCGGCCCGGAAAAAATGGCGTGATTGGGTCGGGAGAGTGATCCACTCGGTGGTACGTAAACGATGAAGATCTGATTATACAAACCAGCGGTAAATGTACAGACTACAATGTGTCTTAAAAAATTTTAATACTGTTATACCTGACGTACCTATTCTATTATTAATAGACTCTCCCACACATAATAAGTAGTAGTAGTAGTAGCGGGCGCCAGTTGGGCTCAGTGGTGTTGAGCGAGTCAGTCGATATTGGACATTGAAGTACCAACTATCACAACTAGATTGCTGCGTCATTAACTCTTATTTCAAGTTCCTAACGTTTTGTACGTCGAACCTAATTTAGGACGACTTATTGAAATACAGGCCTCCAATGTGAAAACTACTCTACAACAAATATGTTCTTGAACTTTAATATTGAAATGAACAACATAATCCAAGCTCGAAGATGTTATCAAGTTACCTATACAGAGTTTTTCTTTTTCTTTTTCTTTTTTCAGATAGTGCATTTTGTGGTTACGGAGTATAGCAAAATTATAGACGAATATCTCAACCTGACAATAGAGTACACAAAATTGTAGAACTTGAAAGCTACGGTTGGGCTCCTCATAGTTGAAAGACTTCAAAAAATATAAAAAAAACTCGCAAAAAGGTTGGAGGAACCCATAATGCGAGGAATTCAACAGCATTACGAAAAAAATAATCTAAGAGGAGAATTGAAGTCTTGAGAAAATTTGTTACCTAATCTCCGATGTAAGCTACCATTTAATACTAGTTTGAACACCTTATGAATGAAAACCCACATATCGGAAAACAATGGGCATTCATATATTAGTTTTGTCCCTTGCGTCTCACTGACTTTATAACTTGGCATAGGGCGAAATGATTTTTTTAATTGTGTGCATTGTGTGTGTGCGTGTGTGTTTGCGCGTGTGTGTGCGAGCGCATGTCTATGACCCTTTTCACAAAGTGTACAGATTTTACATTCTGGTTTTAGGCAAAGGTACAGGGTAGAGACGCCCTGAACCAGAGCACATAATACCAGGAAGAGTGCAGATTTTATCCAGGTTACTACGCTAATAAAATTATTAGTACTAAGAACATTGATAACTGTTATGTTCTTGTCCGAAAATTGCTAACGTTACGAAATAAGGCGACGAACATGCTCGTAATCGTCACAGTTCTTGGAACGATTCCAAAGACCCTAACGGAAAGATTACAACAGTTAAAGATCCCGTGAATAATTGTAACTACGCGCACACCAACATTGCAGAATTCGAAAAGAATAGATACGAGATCACTGCAGATCTAAGCCGATTTCTTACTAACGAAGACTCACGTTGTTTCTCTGATGTAAAGTTACAATACGGTAATGAACATGATGACGAACAAAAAAACACAAATATTTATTTAATAAATACATTAAATTCAGCCATAAGTCAACCAGTTAAGTTCTAAAAAGTGATACATGCTTGGATGGTCATGTCTCTTTCGATTCATGACTGACTAAGCAGAAGATTTTTCCTTGAAAGGTTAGCGTTTCTTTCTGCGGTAGACTGGTTGCTAACCAGGCTATAGGGCCCAGTCTGCCCTGCTATTCAACCCAGAGCCGGGAGAAGAAATTGATCCACATCTTTCCCAATTATATTTGCGCGCATTTGTATATCATAATACTCTCATTTAATTCAGTAACAAGAGCATAATCGAAAATAATGATAGCCGCATTGATAATTATGATTATGATTTAATAATTATAATTATGTTATAATTTAAGAATGATAATTATGTTTGTGAGGGGCTGATATTGATGATACTCCTGCTCATGAGGAAGATTTATTCTTTTCTTTTATCTTTTTTATATCGTGTCAACAGTTGATTCTTATTTTTTATTTTATATTGAAAATGTTAAATTCATGTCATGACGTTTGTTATTTTACAAAATTTTTCAATTATAGCAAACAGATTTCAAGAATTAAAGATGACAACTTATTGAAAATTAGGATTATGTGACTATTTTAATTTCACTTCGAAAATTTTGATCAACAAAAGAAAGGACGTGGCAGAGCGTTTTATTTGCAGATGCGTAGCTATCCACGTTTGCAGTCAATAGACTTTGTATTAATAAAACTGCATCTGTTTTTCTATCACACCTTTGTGTGTGTGTGTGTGTGTGTGTGTGTGTGTGTGTGTGTGTGTGTGTGTGTGTGTGTGTGTGAAATTGCTTTTTACCATTTTTCTTTATCGCAGGAAATTTCCACCCGTCTGTTTGTGCAAATTTACAGGTTATCTCCCTTGCATTCATTTATTTATTTATCAGTTTGTATTTTAAGTCATTCACTATTTATAATGTTTGCATCGTGCAGAAAAAATATGAACGATAATGACCAATGTTATCGTGAAGAAAATGTCCCTATTGTAAATATGCCTCACTGCCATATACGCAATTATTCACTCACTCTTTCATTCTCTCTTTCACACACACACCTACATTCACTTACTCCACTAACACACGCATTTCTCACTCTCAGTAACTCTCATTCATATTTTCGCGCACACATACACACGTTTCTCCCTCTCATTCACTCTCTCTCACTCTCTTTTTCACACAATCATTTTTCACTCCCACTAACTCTCTCTCTCTCTCTCTCTCTCTCTCTCTCAAACATTATTATATATGCATTCACTCACTCTCTCACGCACACTCATTTCTCAGTCCCACTAACTTACTCTTTCACGCACGCACAAACATGCATTCATTCATTCTCATACACGCACACATTCGCTCTCAGTTTGCCTTACTCTCTTTTTAACATACTCTAACACATGCATCCACTCATTTATTTTCATACACACGCACACACATACATCACTCGGACTCTAACATGCACACACATTTTTCACTTTTAAGTCTCTCTCTCTTTCATTTTCACAAATGCACGCTGACACACATTCACTTATTCTCTTGAACTGAAATTTCTCACTCACTCACTCACTCACTCACTCACTCACTTCTTCTCTTTCAAACACACATATCATTCATTCTCCCTTTCTTTCTCTCTCTCTTTCAAGCATACATTACTCACCCCCACACACTCCCATTTCTCACTCTCTCTAACGCTCTCGCTTTTTTTCATTCACATCTACTCACACACATTCCCTCACTCTTTCTCACACGCACTCATTTCTTAGTCCTCTTTCACACGCAAACTCAGGCATACATTCGCTTACAGTCTAATACACACGCTCATTTCCGTCACTTTCCCTCTCTCATGCGTTTTTCCATGTAGAAAAAATCAATAAAACAATAAATAAAAAACTTACTTTTTCAACGAGCAAAATTATAAATGCCATGTTAACATTCCACACGACTTAAAATTAAAAAGTTCGGAAAGAAAACCACATCAATACTGAAAAGAGCGATAACAGCTACTGGACTTAAGAAACCTATTTTCCCGAAATTCAACACTATTTCTAATAAAATGTTAGGAGTAACAACGCAATCAATACTGGAAAGGGCGATAACAGCTACTGGACTTAAGAAACCTATTTTCTTGAAAAGTTAATTTAAGAGAAAAATTTCACAAATTTCAACCGTAAGTGACTCTGACTGCTTGGTCAATGTCTATGAATGTAGAAAGTTTCTTCATAATGAAACAGCTATTATCATATCTGCATTATAAGCATTTACATTATCGACTTTCTTAATAAATAAATTAAATAATTTACTCAACAAATAAATTAAACTGAGTTTGTGTACGAGCAAAATTATAAACACCATCACACATTTTGAAAGTGTTTTCCCCCAATGTAAAAATAAGCAATAATGTGATCATTTGTTTTAAAAAAAATGTAAAGAAATGTAAACAATAATATATTTTGGAAATTATGAAGTAAATAAGAACTGCAAACTAAAATGCCGAAACCCGATTATTTTTTACAAGATTTAAATCCATCAAGACTTCTTCATACTAAAACAGCACAACTTAATTGTAAATTGCACGATAATACGTTTACATTATATTTGTATACTAGCAGTATAACACATCTTCGACCGGGTGTTTCAAAACTGGGAATTTTTGCCGTTCAGTTGAAGCAGTTTATATCAGCCCACCCGAAAAACAATATTAGTAACAGCAATTGGGTGTAACTGAGGCACATCCCCAAATAGAGGGTTAATAATTTGAATGGGGGCGCCTGAAAAGGGCCATTCTGCGTTTTCAATCTGGCAAGGAAGGAACTTCTTCCAATGACCGTCATAATAATAATATACGATAATTTTTATTTAAATTTTTTTTTATAATTCTAATAATCTTTTGCGTTAGATTTCATCTCTCTAAATTAATTGTACGCTATTTTTGCTGACATTAAATTTTGCCTTTGATTTTTGCGCAAAGTTTAAAAATTCGGCCAATTTGGACTCAAAACCGGCACTGAAAAATTATCAAAAAAATTTCATCGAAATCGGATTAAAACTGTGGAAACACATAAACAACATCCGATCATACACACATACACACATACATACACACACACATTTTGAGAATTATAGATATATATGCTTTCGCACAAATATATTAACGGTATATAAAATAGTAAAAAATTTCGAACTCTCTATGATATACTCTATCTTTACAAAAGTTTGATCTAACCAAAAATGGAATATTGAAGCTATATTTGGGCTGAAGTTGCTCAGTCCTCACTTGCCTGTCTGGATAGAGTAAAAAAGTGTTTATGCGGCCTTGTGGATGATGAATTATTTTCAATCCTACAATCCCTTTCCCACTGATGAAACACTGTGAGCCTCTCATTGCTCTATTGCAACTTCCATAGAATGTGTTTTAACAAGCTGCCTTCCTTAGTCTAACCACACTTGACCTTTCCAGCTGGGACCTGCCATGCCACGTACACAAGAGTGAATCATCCCCATTCCTTTCGTATTCCAATAGTAAGAAATAAGTTCCATAACTGCTACTTTGTGGAACAGACTCCCAGCAGGATGTTTTCCTAATCACTACAACCATGACCTCTTGAAGTCCAGGCTTAACTGTTATCTTTCCTGTGAAGACCTATGAACTTCAGTTCTTGGCCTTTCTTACGCTCATACAGCACCTCACAGTAACCCTCTAACTTGAGTGATTCTTGGACTTTGTATTAGCTAAAGATTAGTATTAAAAATATCACGTCTCGTAAATCCTAGATTTGACTCATGTTGAAAGAACGACGTGGTAGCCACACTATTCGTCTATAATATCCAGAATGCACTTGAAACGAATTCTTGACAATTTTGGCACGGTGTATTATCCCCCGCTGTAATAACCCATCGTTGTTGAAGTACATGGAGTTCTTGAATGAGTTCAAATGTCCACAATGCAGTGCAACGTATCGGTCACCTGTTACTGATAGCGCGAACCAGCAAACCTGGAGTGGTTGTTGGAGGTTATTTTATGACAACGTCCGTTATCACAAGAGATCTACATGGGTTTTGTGTAAATGTTGTAAGAAAATTCAGAGAGCGTTATTATATACAAATAAAATTTTATGTGACATGATATATAAACACACACACACACACACACACATATATATATACAGAGAGAGAGAGAGAGAGAGAGAGAGAGAGTGAAAGAGAGTTCAGATGTAAATGTCCTGTTGAATATGAGAGAGTGAAAGTGTGAGAGAGCGAGAGAATCTGAGAAAATATATAATATATATATATATATATATATATATATATATATATATATATATATATATATATATATATATATATATATATATATATATATATATATATATATATATATATATATATGTATATGTATGTATATATATGCATATATATATGTGTGTGTGTATATATATATGAAATTTAAATATATATTATCTATTCATCTATTATCTATCTATCTATCTATATATATATATATATATATATATATATATATATATATATATATATGCAGCACTTATTGGAAAAGCGCTCAATATCAGTGATAGAGCTAACATATTTAGTTAGATTGCTCTGAGTTTGTGATCCTGGGTTTCACGCTATTTGCGATTGTCAGACATAAACACACACACACGCATATATATATATATATATATATATATATATATATATATATATATATATATATATATATATATTTATATTCAAATATAGCAGATGACTGCTTAACGAGGTTGCTGAAAGAAAATATGTATGTTTAAGGGTCAACACAGGAATGTGCGGATGTCTAAGGTTAGCACAAGTTGGTGGAAGTGTTTGGGGGAGGTTATCTTATGACAACGCCATTTCCCACTACTGGTGTATATGTGTTTTGCGTAAGGATTGTAAGAAAAATAGAAATATATATATATATATATATATATATATATATATATATATATATATATATATATATATATATATATATATATATACAGAAGGACAAAGTGAAAGTTGGAGGTTCAAGAGTTCAAATGTAAATATCCAGGTAAATACGAGAGAGAGAGAGAGAGAGAGAAAGAGAGAGAGAGAGATTTCAGGAGAATATATGTATTTATTCAAATGTACCAGCTGCATGATTAAAAATGTAGGCGGAAGAATTTTTTTTTTTTAGTGTCAACACAGGAACATGTGGGTATCTAAGGTCACCTGTTGATGGTAGGAGTTTGGTGTTGAATGTGCTTATACAAAACGATGTGGATCGCACATGTATCTTATGTTAGGATGAGCACAGCATCTGAGAATGGATAAAATAAATTCGTAGATTTCCAGTTATGGAATTTTGGTGACATCTTCCATCGATCTACACTGTTTACACGGAATACCTGGTGGAAATAATTACTGCCAACATCGTAGAGCGATAGTATCAGATAAGCGACTCCGGGTCAAATAATATCTACATTCATTGTTATGTAAAATAGAGTCTCCTATGCGATATCTTATCTTTAAATTCAAAATTTAAACTTTTTGGTGTCCAATGTATCTCGATGCCTAGTGGGCTTCATTCAGTTTTCGACCGCTTTTGGTTTTGTCTTTGTCGCTGTTGTTTTTAAATACCCCACATTAGTAAGCAGTAACTTTGTTAGATAAGATGATAACCTTATCGCTTTAATAAATTATTTCCTCTTTTAATTTAAAGCCAGTGTAAATCATCAATAACAACAGCCTACTTGATATTCATAGTTTTGCATAACTGCCAAGAATAATCCAGAAACTAGCATATAAGATTACATCTCTCCGTTTCAACAAACCATAATTATGATTTCATCCATCACTACCACTAAACTTATCTTTCCTCGTTTCAATTCAGTTGGCAACATAAGATATGCTTTACCTAAGGACTTATCTATAGAATAATACAGGCTTTTCCGTTATCTCTCTACCGTTTAGAAATTGAGTTTATATGCAGCGATCACGTGACCGATTAGATTGACGAATCAAAGCTCAGATAATAATTGGTTGCTGCTGGAACTATTTGTAATCGCTTCAAATCTCTTTTTGCATGACAACAGACGCAAACGTTGCGCTTAGGAATCAGAAGGGCTTTATATTTATTTTGATTTTGGTTGATAGATCCTGACTCTGATTCATTCGAATTATCGCCGGTGTATGAACAAATACAGACAAGTTTACAAAATTCGATACCAGACGAACTGCATCAATAATTATTAAATATGTTAAAGTTAGCTTTGTTTACAGAGTTGAAAGCGTTCCTCTAAATTACCAATGTAATTCTTTCAGGGTCGCCTCGCAATAAATGTTGAATAAGTCCGGTCAGAAGACTTATGACTCTACGTCTCTTGAAGTTATTAAATGGCAAAAAAAATCTTTACCAGACTTTTAGTCGCCAGGAGGAGACCGTTATTTATCTGCCTCTCCATGAATCTTAGGATATGATACATGGTCAATTTAATGTTGGGTTTTCTAGATGTATATCTTTTGAACAACGGGATATTTATATGAACCAGCACGTTTTATCATAAATTGAAAAACTCTCACCTGATTTATTATTCTAGGTCACGCTTGTATTTGGAACAAACTAGTACAGCGTGTTGCCCAAAGACAAGAACACGAACTTCCCCGAAGACTACAACATAAATGAAAACAGAAGAAATGCTACATTCTTCTTCTTTTATGTGGTGTATCCCTTCAAGTCGTGGGTGATATTGGCTCGCTACAACTTCCTATATTTGTAGATCTAAGCAATGTTCGTCTGCTTACTGACTTTTATGTCGTATTTGATAGAGTTTAACAGATATGTAAACATTCCGTATACTTTTCAGATTACAGACATTTTCATCACTTCCACACGTATCGTAAGTAATACATTTTTACAATGATGAATTTGCCAAATCAATTTATTGAGTTATTGCTTCTTCAAAAACGTGACTAAAAAGATTAAAACCGGGTATTTTTTATAAATGTTAATTTACAACAATCCTATTTTTCTTTCATTCTCATTCAGAAAAGCATTATGTAAATTCTGAAAATATTACCCAGGCCACTATTTGAGCTTTTAAAAGCCTATTATACTACAATTCATGCTTCATGTAATCATTTATGAAACGATCCTTATGCAGAGGCAAAAGATACCTGTCTAGCATCAATCTTTGCTGATACTAAAAAGCTCTTCTTTTTCTTACAAACACACACACATACACACAAAAGATGAAAAATTAATGAAAATCGTGCCTTTCCATGCAGTGAGTGTAATGATATTCGTGTTCGATTAAAAAGAATTCAGTTGAGAAAAGGAGAATAAATTTGTACAGAAAATGACAACAAAAATTAGAAAAAGAGTGGTGGGTAGAATTGTGTGTGTGGAAATGAACGAAGAAAAACTGCGCAAAATGTACCGGACAGGAAGGCATTTCAGTAATGAGAAATGAAAAAAAATATACTAAAAGATAAGATGGAGGATTGCTTCAGCGGATTGGTCGAAAGAAATGTTTGTGAGAAGCAGACAAGTATTGAAGAGTAAGAAGAGACGAACCTTATAGAATAAGTAATTAAGGCTGGAAATCGGAAGACAATATGGAAGATTGCTTGGGTAAAATTGTCCAAAGAACAGAAAGTGAACAGCTGATAGAAAGTTTTCAGCAAAGATTTTTTTTTATCCAGAAGAGAGAATAAAAATCTGTAAAGAAAATACAAAAAAAAGAATATTGCTTTGAAAAAAAAACCATCAGCAAAAGAGGAAAAGAAAGTCAATGTGTCATTACAAAATATAGATAAGAAAAGGAAATTACTCAATGAAAGAGAATAAGATGAACGTTCAAAGGAGCAGATAGGGTAATGTAGGGAGATAATTTACGTAAAACAGTGCCTGAGAGAATAATAACAATATGAAAAGAGATGGGATGAAAAAGAAGGTTAACAAAAAGTCCATATGAAAAGAGAAGCTCCATTTAAAAACTGATCAATGGAATCAGATATCATAAAAAAAAGAAAACGCTAGAGTAAATGGAGATAGCAACGGGGAAAAATATGAAAGAAAGTAACCTATAAAAGCGATAAGAAAGCAGCAGGAAAACGCAAAGAATAAAATAAAAATAAGAAAATGATCATACAACCTAGAAAACCATAATCAACATGGCGGCTAAAAATTGACTGATGTATCGATCAGCAAAAATGGCGTGTTGCTTACTGAAGCGATGCATAATAAATCACATTTATCTGCTGGTTTAATTCGCTTGACTGTGTCGGTCAGAATAGGATCGTTGTAAAGTCCGTGAAAACATGGAAAAAACGAAAAGAATGAGAGAAATCATGGATCAAACTCCAATTGATAGAACGGACAATTAGGTAAAGCCAACGTATAATCGGCAATTTAGATGTGCTACAATGTAATGGGATATCAAAACTAGGAAAAATGTCACAAGGGATAAACACTACATACAGACATATCAGAAGACGTATCAAATCGATTTTAAAATCCATATTAAAAAGAAAAGCAATCAATCGATGATACAAAATAATCAAGGAAACATGTCTAAATTTCTGAAATAGAGTAGCCATTATTCTATAAAATATTCATTTATTGCGTTCAGAATATTTCCTCCTCTGTGCAGCAGCTACAGCGTTTGGTTTGGTTTATTTTGTTTTACGGCATATCAACAGCTCAATGGGTTATTTAATGCTGACAAGATTTTTCGGATAGGTTCGTATGAATAGAATATGTATTCTTTGTAATAAATCAGTTTTTAGATCAGATTTCATTGACGTATTTTTTGAGAGTTTTTGTCGAGAGTCAAATATATTGGTGGGAATATTTTTTCGAAATATATTGCTGGGATTTTTCCTAGAAAAATCTATTTTTATACTTTCATAATTTTTTGACCCAGTTTGGTGGTTAACTATTTTCCCATAATTGGGGCCAAAACAGGTGCTACCACCCGGAGTCAGCGTGGACATGGAAACAACAAAAATTAAGAGGTCGTTCCATGCACCTCAAAACTTTCCGATCAGAGGTTTTGCTGCCGGACATATTTTATGATTATACCCAAGACGTGCAGCGTTTGCAATAACAAATATATTTCTATAGATAAAGCATTAAAATGAGTAATATTTAATTTGTTTGTTTATGTCAGACAGGCTCCTATAGATACGGGATGCAAGTTCTAATCATATCTCAGGTTAATTCGTTATATCTGATTCCTGCTGGCTACTTAACAACCATGCAATGAAAAACTACAAAAACATTGCGAGAAAAAACAACAATATGATCAAAGAATATCTAGTCAAAATTCAATAATAAAAACATTAGTTTGAATGATCATGAAAGTGATAAAATACGTCCGAGGAAGAAATAGCTTTTATTCTAATGCTTATAATATAATTTTTTCTCTCGTTCTTTACAGCAACGTTTAATCTGTAATCATTTTAGGACATTTTTTTTTATTTTAGCTTTTCTGTTTATATCTAAAAATTCCATTTGTATTTCTTCTGTCGAACATAATCATCTTACAAATGAAAATATTTCAGTAAATCAAAGATGAATTCGATTTTATGATCCTGCATGAATTTAAGCTTACGTAATGATCTTTCGGTAGTATTTGCTCTTTCTAAATTGTTCGAGTATTTCTGGGAGTCGATTTCTCGTCTACCTTGCTTTTTTTGTAAATCATTATAATTGATATTTGATATCCGTTCGCGTCTGGGCTTTATTTAAAACGCTTTAAAAAGTTTGAAAAAGTAACTTTGCGGCAGAGTTTAAAATAAAACCTCAGAACTTTCAGAAACATTAGCTGAAGCAAAAAGGTACAATAGTATAATAATAATAATAATAATAATAATAATAATAATAATAATAATAATAATAATAATAATAAAGAATTTGGTATGAACATCACCCAGACCTGATTACAGAGATAGGACCTCTAATAATTTTATGGGACTTTACAATACACCAGAATGTGCTCTCTTATTGACATGGCTGTCCCTGAAGTTTGTAATTTATCTTTGAAGATCTTCAAAAAACTATCAAAATACAAGGATTTTGAAGTGGAAATATAAAATTGTGGTACATGAAGACATCAATTATTGAAGTTGGAGCCCTCGGATTGATTGGAAAAGCTCCCAATAGACTCGTTAAAGAGATTCTTGGTAACCCATGTCTTAAAGAAATGCAAAATGTTGTACTCACAAGTATAGTTTACACATTACGAACAACTTTATATATGCAAAATATTTGCGATCTTAGATTTTTTCTTCTTGTTTTTTTTTAAAAAAATGATTAGTGAAAAATGTCATGAAGCCATTTTGTGATCTTGGGTCTCTGAGTGGGACCAGGAAGGAAATGTGTATACAACAAAAATCATTGGAAATAATAATAATAATAATAATAATAATAATAATAATAATAATAATAATAAATCATGTGAGTAAAATTCACAGATTAGAAAAATGTATAAAATGTCAGATGGCAAAAAGTGGATGATCTATTTATATCTGAACTGTAAAACAAAACTGAACCCTCACATAATATCCACCTGTTCCTTTCAAATCAGGAATACTTAATTAACAGAGCTGATATATTCAGTAACAAGATAAACTACATTTGAAAGCCTAGTGCTAATGAATTTTGAATTGTTTTTCTTCTCTTTAGTAGCCTAAGTTAACTCAAGAGTAGATCCAAAAATATCAAGCAGCGACGTTCAAAGTTTAGTAACGCTGGAGTTTAAAAACTATCCCAGTATGGAAACCCTGCTATTTAGTTACATTACTACTATATTTTACAACTTATTTAATTTATAGAGTTGTAAACCGACTGATGATGGATCAGGAATATACAACTATTCCCAATGATAGCTACTCATGTAAATACTACTATTACTGATAATCATTGGGATAACAGTCCACGTGTATTTAGCAGGGTTGCCAGATTAGATTACAACTAATGCATTGTGAAACATTCGAATGCCCACCGCTATGATATTTTTAATTGACTTTCTTCCCATTAAAAGCCCAAATTAACACAGTTCATTTTAAATATAGCCCAAATTTTCAAATAGTTAAATTCAAAATTTACTAATATTAATACACTCAAAAGTAAACCAGTCTGTCAGATCTGATGGTACAACTATTTACTCTTGTCTTGGTACGCCTGATAGGTTCGGCAAAGTCAAATTGGCAACTGATCTGGAAAATTAACTTCCATCTGTTAACTGGAGCAAGAAATGGCTTGTTAATTTTAACGCCTCCAAAACGAAACTGCTCACATTTAATCGCCTTAAAGGACATTTTTTGCTTTCCCCTCGGCATGGCTGATGCTAATCTGCAGGAGAGTGACTCATTGAGCCTTTTCGGGATAATTTCATTTTGCAGACAATCATGTCTTTCTATAACGTCCTAATTCTTTATTGCTGTATACACCATTTGAATCTTTACCATCTGCCATTTTCCAGCTCTGTTATCCATTCACGTCAACTCATTAGGAAAGTTGCTCGCTCTTTCCTTCTACCCAGCTTTCTCTCCATAGGATTTTTGAGTATTAAAGTTTCCAAGTCGTTTGATTTTATGTACCTATATCCTTTTACGAGGGTATACTGAAAAGTTTATAGGCTGTATATGAAGGACTGATGGTTGAGATGTTAAATATTACAGGAATTACTTCCAACTCTTTTTATTCATAACCGCATTGTTTATTTCCATGTAAACTAACACCTGACTTTTCAAAGAATACTGTTCATCCTGTTGGTCAAAAATCATCAACAGCAGTTATGACGTCATCATCACTGTGCTTCTGGTTCGCAGCCAAATGTTTGTTTGTTTTTTTTGTTGTTGTTGTTGTTTTTTTCATGTTGAAGAACAGATAATTGTCAGATGAGGTCAAATCAAGGGAATACGGAGGGTGATCAAACAGTTCAAAGCCACAGTCAGGTACAGTAGCCATTGAAACCAAAGAGATGTGTGTTGAAGCATGGTCCCGATGAAAGAAGGACCATTTCGCCAGTTTTGGGGGGCTTTTGATAGCCTTTCATAACTGCATCAGCAAGTTGGCATAGCACTCTCCATTGATAGTGGCGTCCTTTTGAAGTGTGACCCATTTAAAATAAAAACAATTGCATCTAAAAAAAAAACCTTCCCTGCAGATTAGCCTTCTTTGGAGAAGGTAAGGAGGAGCGTTTCCACTGCATGGACTGTCTCTTTTTCTCTGGCTCAAAATGATGAACCCAACACTCATCATGGGTTAAGAAACATTCAAGGAAACCAGCTGAATCTGACCCAAACAAGGTCAGATTTTCTGTAATGTGATCAGTCTGGTGCGCTTTTGATCAGGTGTCAGAAGGCGTCCCACCCACGGATCAGAAACCATCGTCATTCCAAGTTCATTGTGCAGAATATTCTCAACTGTTTCACGAAATTTCCTAATAGCATTGGCTATTTGATTTGTCATTTATCATCATATGGTGAATAGCATCTATATATCCTTTAGTAGTATCAGTTGCATGGCCTCCAGACCATGGGTTATCTTCAAAAGTTTCTCACCCCCCTCTTAAATTCGGCTGCCCATTTTTGCACTGTTAATAAAGCTGGAGCGCCATTCCTTAATGTAGCAACCATGTAAGCATGAATGTCCTTGGGGTCTGAACCCTTTTTCTGTAGATACTTGATAACACCACGATGCCAAATTTTCTCCAATTTCAAGAGAAGTTGGTATTCGTTACTTTTGAAGTTTTCTTTGAAAAGTCTGATGTCAGTTTACCATTCACCCAAGCTCGTCAGTTAAGTGATCCGCTGAATTCCCCTCCCCCTTTTGCATTTGATGTCTTGCGAGTGTCAAACTCTACAAGCTCCCCGTCCTCATTGTGTTGACAAGAAATTTCAACTGTTTCTGATTCTGAATGTAAGTGTGTGTCCATTTTGTTTCCACACGTCGCCCATAGAATTCACGGCATCCTTCTATAGAACCACGTTTCTGTTGTCTCCAGTCGTCTCTTTAACGTGAGAATTATTTAATGTAAAAGTGTGTCGAGGACACACTCTAATGTCAAATAATTAATTATATCTATAATCTGGAAATTAGATTGTTACTGACGCCATAAATGCACACAAAGATTAAGAATAAGTGTATTACTGATTAATATAAACACTTTTACCAAACTCCAATCCTCGTAATCAATCGACTTTAGCATTAACAGATGGGGAATTTTATCATTCTAGCATCATTTCACAAACTTTAGAAAAAATCCTTACCTTAAAATATTTTTAAAAAACTGAAACGAAAGTACCTCGTTATAAGAAAAAATTGTTAATTTTTCTAATGTTTCTCCGGATTTCCGAAAAACCTTACTGCATTAATCATCTATCTTAAGGGGAGAGAGAGAGAGAGAGAGAAGTGAGGGAAAGATCATAAAATATAATGATGTAACAATAAAGCAACCGAGCAAATATGATTCTACGTTCGAATCAGGAAACTCATTAGTGCAAAACCTATTGCAACAGCGCCATTTGAGCGACTCAATTGGCACAGACGATACAATGAAGCTGCAAAATGGCTCGTTAGGAATGCGCCATTAATCAGTTTCGCCTTTCTGTTTTTGAATGAAATCCATTAGTGAAAATGCTGGGAATGTGCGTGGCAATAGACAGTGTATCATTTGAAGGCATTTGTAAAAAAAAAAAAATGGGAATCATTTGATCTGATCTGAAATCACTGACGATATTTGTGGCGAAATGAAATTGCACCGTACAAAATTGTTTCTATTTATTCTGTCACTTCCTAATCATACGTGACTATAAATTGGACAACCATTTTGAATATTTATTTTACCAAATCTCTTATCTTAAACTATTTTTTTAATTTACATAATTTTTTGAGTATCTTCACAAAATTATTACTAAAAATTCTTTTTACAGCCTCAGTCAGTTATGTGCCATACGCGATACACACTTAGGCGATACATCACTGACGACGCAGATTTTTTTCTCGCGGTGGATTGCCATTTCTTTCTGCAGTAGACCAGTTGCCATCCAAAGCTATAGAACCCGGTCTGTCCTTCTATTTACTCCTAGCTAGGGTGATGAAGAAGAAAAGGATTCATACCTTTCCCAAGTGTATTAACACTTCAGTGAATTTAATGGATTCCACTGGAATTTGAACTCGTCGAATCCATTACATTTTTACAGCATAAATGACTGATTTTAGATTTTTTATTAATATATTATAATTTTATCACTGACTTATTACATTTGTGTCTTGGTTTTTTTCTTGCGTTTTATTCAAATTTTATTTTTATTTCTCAAAACGTGAAAATAATTTGAACGTTGCGATAAATAGGAACGAGTACAAGAAAAATGTCAAAAATTTCGTAATGATAGGGCTTCATGTAAGAAATTCGAATACAATCCAGGTTATTTTTAGTACTTCCTTTCTCCAGTTATACTATACGCGAAATGAATATAAGAGTTTTGAGAATTTGAAAATCAGACTGATTAACCGTTACAGACCAGCCAACCAAATCTTGTTATTGTAAACAAATATTCGGAATTCTGTCAATTTGCGAGTATAGACACCCCAAAATAGAAAGAAAATATATAAATGCACATTAAAAATATTTTCGGGTTTTACTCTTTTTTTTTATTTTACTCCAAAGCTTATTTCTTTTACACATCTTAAGAATATCTAAGATTACACTTATTATATTATTACTATTAGAGTATATCAAATTTATTTTCATTTTCTACAGATACCTACTCTAAAGTTTATTTGATACATACGTCTAAAGACTATGTCTCTAATATATTATTATTATTTAATTATTTTGTCAGATAAAAGATCATAATATCTCCTAATTGATGCATACGTAGTGGGCCACAATTAGCCACCTTTTTCTTCTCTAGTATATCTATATTTAAATTCATCTGGGGCTAATGTCGAGCACCGAGATATTAGATGTTTAATATTTTTCTCGGTATTTCTAAAAAGAAGCGACATTTTGAATATGCCACATTCATTAACATATGTACCTGGTAGGGTCTTTTTGACAGGTTTTGATCTTGGATGGTTAGAATGAATGTCACCGTTTTTGCTTCCAACCCAGAACTCTCAAACGACTAACGGACCAGATCTTAGTTAGCAACAGGGTAGGTATTGTGCTCGCAATGGTTTTTCTTCTCATTTGAGTTTCCGGTTAAGCAGGCCATTATTATTAGTAGTAGTAATAGTATTATTATAAGAGAAGGAAAACTCTTATTTTAAACCTCTTAGACCTTGCAGCCATACCCAATCATGGGAAAGACTTCGGAAGTAAACCCTGAGGATAAATCCCTAAGACAGTCGGATAAACATCCGAATCCCGATGACTGGGTATGGCTGCAAGGCAGCAGAGGTTTAAAATCAGAGTTTCACCTTCGTTCTGGCAGCTCCTGCGAGACTGTTACTCCCATGTGGACCTGTACAGACATAACAGATGCTGCGCCGCCACCAGCAGCTAAGCCAAACCTTTTGGGGCGCAGACCCGTGCTCCCTCGAGATCGACAGATGGTATATTATATAAAAATAAACAATTAATAATAATAATAATAATAATAATAATAATAATAATGACAAGAATAATAATAATAAATGCATAAACAAAACACCCTGTGGCCTAGAAATATCGGGGTGATATTATTATTATTATTATTATTATTATTATTATTATTATACTCTCTTATTTATATCGGATGTTATAATACCTACTCTACTTCATCGACCGCATTCGAGTTTACAACAGGTAATTAGGAATCTTTTCTATATGTTTTTGAATTCCTTCTCCTAGACTGGTTGCTAGCTACGGCTAGAGATCTTTATTTGCCCTGCTCTTTAACTCGTAGCTAGAGGAGAAGAAGTCCATTTATACCGTTCCCAATGGTTTTTGTGCGAAAGATAATGTAACGAATTTGCCTGGATCACGACTCGCCTGTCTCTTCATCCGAACGGCTACCCATTACATTATGTGTAAACACTAAGAATCGGCTAATGATGATTAGCGCGCTAGTATAGTAAATTATTACAAGTAAGAAGTGAGTTTGATTCCTTAAATGTGTCGCTATATTTATGACAATGTGTCCGACTAACCATAGTAAATACCGATAAACATTTGACTGTTCGCCCAAAACTGTCATCATAATCTCATTTTAATGCAGTTTATCAAATATTCATATGATTAATGTAATCAAGAAAAAGAGCTGACGTTGTTTTGCCACGTGACTGGGTTAGTCAGATCGACCAGTATCGAATCGAATACTTCTATCGCAGTCGGTGTTATCGATCAGTGTCGAGTTTTCACAAGGCAACTTTTATGGGTACAGATAAAGCTTTAAATAAAAGGATAACACAAATTATGGGTGCAACTTGCTTTAAGATCTCTCTGGAACAGTCAGTCAGTTATGTGCCATGCGTGATACACGTATCTTAGGCGATCATGTATCTTTCGATACAT
This sequence comes from Acanthosepion pharaonis, assembly GCA_903632075.3. Taxonomy (NCBI): domain Eukaryota; kingdom Metazoa; phylum Mollusca; class Cephalopoda; order Sepiida; family Sepiidae; genus Acanthosepion; species Acanthosepion pharaonis. The sequence continues at coordinate 741,379 of CAHIKZ030000867.1, read as the reverse complement.
GACTGTCGAGGCAGATTTTTCCCGCAGTAGTTTGCTATTTCTTTCTGCAGTAGACCAGTTGTCATCCAAGGCTATAGAACCCGGTCTGCCCTGCTATTTACCCATAGCTGAGGGGGGGAAGAAGAGGATTTATACCATTCCCAAGAGTATTAGAACGTAAGTGAATGTCATGGATTCGACTGGAATTCTAACTCGGTTCTCCGATTCCTTAAAGGCAAATACAGTGTAAATAAAATATCACTCGTTAAATCCTTTGTATTGATCAAGAGACAGAACCTTTGTCTTCAAAACGTGAAACATTAGCGAGTGTGAACAGTACGTTGTGTGGATTACAAATTAAGCCCCTAATGCGTTCGGCTCTATTCCTTTCTGTCCCACCTCTGAATTATCTGGGGTATTTTTTCTTTCTCTTGTCAGTATTAATTAAGCTTTCCACTAATCAGAATTCACGATGACGAGATAGTCTCTACAATTATCGTCCCTTACTTTTTTTTATCTTGTAAGTTGAATAATATTCTGGTGTTAATGAAATCTAATTTATGTAACGATGTTGGTAAATTTAATTTTTTTCTTACAAATTATATCTTGAGATAATGATAACATTGTTCAATGCTTTATCTCTCAAGTTAATTTTTATTTGACACAATAACAGTGCATTGAAATTTTATTAGTTTATATATTTTTTGCTAATTTTCATAAATTTATGAAGTGTGCCTTCTACAGACAATATACGATAATCATAGTGATATTTGCCTCTTGGTAGGAACTCGATTATTATGGCCTTGTGCCGATCACGTAACTGTTCACATTATTCTAAATCACAGGAGAGAGAATAAAATTGGGGAGGATTCGTTGAATTAAGATGTCTGAACAGTTTTCTTGGGAAAGGTATTCCTGTTATTCAAATGTTTACTGTCATCTTTTTTTTTTTTTTTTGTCTTGCGTTGAATGTAGAATGCTATCACGCGGAAAAAATTGTCAAGTATGACAATGTGAATCTGATGTGCTGCTGCTGCTGCTGCGGATGATGTTGACGGGGATTTGAATTCAAGAACGAAAAAACTTCATAAATAAATAAAAAATATCAGAAAAAATTTTCCGCCTTTTGTATAACTGCAGATCAAAGAAAATGTTTTTACCTCATTCAGAAACACAAATGCAACAACAAGAGTGTATCACTAGATGGTTGAATTGTATTCGAAACGTGTTTGTTTATTATTGTTATTATTATTATTATTATTATTATTCGTGCATTTTCATGTTCGTACCAGATGACATTTGATTATCGTTAAATCCTGAATGAGAGCAAGTCCCCTCAAATCTCTAGCAATGCTTTAATCTGTACAATCTCAACTCTGAATTTGAATTTCAACTAATACACTCTTAATGGCACACTTCCAAGTGTACCTCCGATTATGAGAACGATTCAAACCTCGTTTCATATCCTTCTCTATTATCGGACAAGTAAATTCTCGCTTTCCTTCAGGTTCACACTGCTCCGACTGTACAGCAACATTCACAATCTGGGAGGTTCTTTTCTTTCTCTGCTGAACTGTTATATAATATTCATCTTACTATATAACTGTGAAAGCTGGATAATTTCCTTACAGATGAAGAAGAGACTTGAAAAAAAAGAGATGTGGTTCTACAGAAGAATGAGTATACCATGGATGGAGCATGTGAGCAATAAAGAATTTTTAAGAAAATCGAAACTAAAAGAACATTTATAGTTAAAATCAGAAAGATGCAGTTGAAATTTCTGGAACACATAACGCGTAAAGAAGACTCGGAGAAATTAATACTCACAGGATTTATTGAAGGCAAACAGAACAAAAGGAAAAAGCGAGTTACCTACCTTAAAAGTCTGTGTAAATGGATGGCAGAACAGAAAATGGGGGGCGAGGTAACAAAGACAAACTGATAAAAGATACAAAGGATAGGAAGTTGAGGAGAACCATAATCTCCTACAATCTGATGAGAGGAGGCACATTTATCAGATCGAGACATCTTTTTTGGATGGGGTGTTCGAGCTGGATGACGGCGCAGACACAGTTTGTCTGCATAATAGAATCCAAACCGTTTGCCCAATTACTAGTTTATAACGGTTCCTACCCTGTCGTATTTCTGGATCTAGCTTGTTTCATTTACTAATCAAGTCATTTCCTATTTCATCTTTTTTTTTTCTGTAGATGTGGTATTTCATATTTTCCAAGATTTGGTCAGTCATCGCTTCACGCATTTTTTTATTTTTTTTATTATTGATTGTTTTTTATTTCTGATGCAATTATTCTGGCCTACAATGATGAAGGATTACGTTTCTCTCTTCAAATGTCCTCAGAGTATATATACCTATAGAAGTAAAATCTGCACTAAGGAATTTTATTAGCAATATCTATATTATTATTTTAAACTATCATCAAGAACAAAAATGGCGGATTATTTCATTTTTATTGTTTTTGTGGTTTTTCTCTGTTGCTGAAAACAAAGTCAACCAATCCATGAATTCTTCCAATTTTATTCTATCTTCAGCAATTTAGAAGATTAAAAAGAGTCGTTTAGCAAAATACAAATCAAGAAAAGAATTTATTTGCCATGTTCGCACACTAACTTACTGAAGATGAAAGTCAATGAAGAAGTGTGTGATGTCGCAAACTGAGTATTTTTAAGTGGAGTATGTGGTCATTTCCCTGGCTAGACTATTTTACATCATTAAGTAGCTAAAAAATTTCTGAACAGACTTCGGATCTGCTTACTTTTTATATCTGCTCCTACCGTGAAAATACAAAGCTATATATGCAAATATTTTATAAATAATTGCAAATAACAATTCAATTTCTGTTTTCGTTTGAAAACTAATGGCCAGTCACTATACTTTACAAAAGATAAATAAAAACAACATATAAAGAAAACTGTAAAGAACAGAAACGGACTGTCGTATACAAGGAAAGTAAATATTGACTTCTCAAAGTTATGAAATCTGCCAGGAACGAGGCTAAATATCAACCAAAGTTTAAATGTCACCTTGTCAAAGGAGGGCATTGATATTCTTGTTCGCAATATTCTATATCGACGTAATTGCGGGAAGTGAAAAGGTGGTTCTTAGCGATGCAACTTTCTTTGCGCGATGCTTGGATGTCACAATATCGTGACAACAAGGACAAAAGAATTCTAGTTTCAGTTGACCAAAATTCTTGTTTATTTTGTGACAGCCTTTGCAGAGAAAAGGGTGAGTTAGATTCCATATGATCCCTCAGGCGATACGTGATAAACACTGTTGTTGTTTTTTTCCTTTTTCTTTGCCAGCTTCTAACAGAGAAAATGTCACCAAATTCAATACATATAAATTTATTTATTTATTTACAAAGATATACACAGTATATATACACAAGTACGTTTATATAAAGCCGGATCTTCTTGTCTTCTATTTATCTTTCTATTCCCCATTTTCTGTCTCTCTCTTTCTTTTGACACACACATACATGCGTACATAAACACACACACATATATATATATATATACACACACACACACATATATATATATATATATATATATATATATATATATATATATATATATATATATATGAATTGTACATAAAGTACTGGTGTTAATAAAGCAGTACTCGATGTTATACAACACAGATATTAAGTATATATTATTAATTGTTGTGGTTTCCTCCCTCTAAGAGTCTATGTTAGACTCTTCCGCCTACTTTAGTTTAGTAGGAGAGAAGGTTCGGGAAACAGTGAACAGTGAACTGTGAATAGATTGAGCGCTAGTTCATTCGATACACTCTCACTAGTCGTGTAATACTTTTCTGGTGTACTTCTGGTGTAATATACGATATATCTGAAAACCTGGTTTCTATTATTATTTAACCATTTACTTGGTCACAACATTAATTAATATACATATTACCCATCACCGTTCGCACGAATCAGAGTTTATGCACAACGCAGTCGTCAGGTGCTGATTGCGTTTTGCATGAAACTCCGAGTCGTGCGAACGGAGAGAAATAATATGTATATTAATTAATAAGAATATAATCAAATGCATAAATATAGATAAATGCACGAGCAAGCGTTCGCATACAAATACATAAATATATATACACTATAGTGTAAAAAAAGTGCCTAATGTTAAATAACAGAGCTGTTTAATATATTAAAAATATACATAATACCGTACGTTGATTGCATAACTCACATGCCGATTGCAAATGGCATGAATATCCGAGTTGTGCAGCCAACGTAGGACATATATATATATATATATAACTTTTGGATAATAAGTGCGACATTACTGTAATTATTGAACAATATAGTTCATGCCACTTTGACAGAAAATTTACCAGTAAAAAAGAATTCACTTATCACCATATTTGTACAATAACGCACAATTGTAAAATTTAAATTCAAACTCAGTGTTGCGACTGCACGCTCCAAAAACAATAACTCATTTCTAATAGCATTTTTCGGATTACAATACATATATTTTCGTTGTCCTCTTATTACTGAGAGTAAAAAACAAGAACAAAATCTATTCCATACCTGAGGATGTCTGTAGGAACAGACGAAAGCTTGTAAAAATAATAAGAACTTATGCAACAGAAATTTATAAAAACAAGGATCTTTTTTTCATTCATAAACAGGTTCGGGGTTTTGTATATTATTTGAATTGTTTGCGACGATCGATTTCTCGCCAATTAAATCATTAACCTTTGTATTTGTTTTTTGTATGAATAATTCATGAATATATATATATATATATATATATATATATATATATATATATATATATATATATATATGTCCTGTAGACTATTTTGTTGAGAAAAACGCTACAGTCTCACCACAATAGTCATTGATGCAACAAGTATATATTAACAGGGTGGAGCTTCTAGCCCACGGGCAACCGATTTTGTATACAGATCTAGCTTTCAAATCCAGATCTCTGCACTATAGCTGTTGAGGGGATATGGATTCATACTTTTGCAAAGGTGCACGAAAGCAAACACAAAGACGACGGCTGTAATTTGAACTCTACACGACTGCCACACTTTTCTCGCTAATAACCATATATTGCGTTCACATATCCATATATATTTATATATATATATATATATATATATATATATATATATATATATATATATTAAAAGTTAAAACTGACACGGTACTGCTATTAACCATTTTATTCAATTTCTCCAGATGTAAAACAAACGATTGAAAATGATGGAAGCCCTAATAATAAAAAACGAAAAGCCAAAACTCAATAACATTAACTAAGAACACGGCCACAATGTGCTGACCGCGTTCGGAAAATAATACATTCCTATAACTTTAGACACATTCTTTAAAAAAAATCACATATTTAGTTAAAAATAAAAAAAATAAAAATCGCCCTTGATAATGACTAAAAGAATAATCGAAAGTACTTATATATGCAGAACTTTTGAACTGTTTTTACATAGTTGTGTCCAGAAAAAAAAATATTTCTACGAACACAAGATCGTTAACGCTTAACAAAACTCGAAACGAAGTCCAGTAAATTACTGGTATTTAACGCGCTTAAAGGTGAATAAATTTGTTTAAACAAAATGCTCGATATTAAAATAGACTAACAATAGATAAAGAAAAGTTTAGATTTTGATGCCAGGGGATAAGTATTTTTAACTCTCTCTCTCTCTCTCTATATATATATATATATATATATATATATATATATATATGTGTGTGTGTGTGTGTGTGTGCGTGCGTGTGTGTGTGTGTGTGTAAAAATATATAGAAAATAGGAAAGAAGTCGTTAGGTAAAAAATCCAAAGTACTTTAGTATTTTTGTTATTATTTTTTAAAAAAACAGTGCTCGATAATACAAAAGTAGAGCCTAAATATAATTATTTATTTAAAAAATATGATTCCATCGCTACATAAGAGTTCTGTTATGTAGCGATGGAATCATATTTTTAAATAAATAATATATATATATATATATATATATATATATATATATATATATATGAATTGATAGGATAAGAACAAATACGAAACGTGTATAAATCCAACATGTTTCGATTTTATTAAAGCTTCATCACAGAATGAAAAAGAAATTTCTCCTATTTTTAATTTTTGTAGTGTTTTGTTTTCATATGTGTGTGTGTGTGTGTGTGTGTGTGTGTGTGTGTGTGTGTGTGTGATACGCCAAAAGTATTTGCATATTTTGCTTAATAGAATTATCTCCCTTTAATTGGCTACGTCACCTAACAATTTCTTTTTTTATTATAAAGATTGACTGTTCTAATATATTTAATAAGCTCGGAGGTGAAAAAACAGAATACCGCAATAATAACTGGAAAATTTATTGGAAGTCTGATTTTTGAAAACCTAACGTCGGTTTTATGTAAACCATTATTTTTTACGATATTGGTAAATCAGTTGTTACACAATTAATCTATAATGATAACATACATAAATGTGTGTGTGTATTTAAATAAGAAAAGAATTACATCCTAACATGTACCAATATAGTTACGATGTAGTCATGTCTATCTTAAAATGCAAATGAATAGATTTTTAGAGTCAAGATCAATGAATGATTAATTTTTTAAAGTCTTTTATCGTGAGAAAATAGCAGGCGGGTGAGAGACGTAGCCAGACATTTGAAAGGGACTGTAGATTATCGTCTGCAAAATTAATATTGCATAAGCTCTGATTATACACAATACACTGTCCTTTACAATACAAAAATCAATATTTCTATCGTGAATGAATATCGATTCTGCTTACGAAAATAGCAAACGTCGCTTAAGGACTTACTTGATTAGTTTCTGATGAACTTTACTCAAAAAGTTTTAATTATACATCTTTATAAATGTATAAAGAAACATGCTTAAAAATAAGAAATAGTTTAAATTATTTTTGTAGATGGAGCTAAAAAGACATGCAAACTTAGAATAAGTATTGGCTGAAATATTTCCAAGTTATAAATGTACATGACATAAATTACTAATTTTATCTTTAGATGTACTCACCACTAAAATACTATTTTCTTCCTTTTCTTCTTCTTCCTCTTCTTCTTCCTCTTCTCCTTCTTCCTCTTCTTCCTCCTCCTCCTCCTCTTCTTCATCATCATTATGATTATCATCATCATCATCATACCGTGCCTCTTCTTTCTACCCATAATAATTTCTCATAATAGTGAAAGCTGTCAAGTGAAAATTATATATATATATATATATATATATATATATATATATATATATATATATATATATATATAGTATATATGGTTAGTATAAATTATTTTTAATATTACACGTATTTTAAAGATCTGAATAGCTATTATAACATGATTTCGTTGTCAAGCTTTTGAATCTTTATATACTTGGTTTTTGATTGGTTATTCTAGCTTTTGTAACAATGTTTCCCCCTAGTGTAGGATCGTTAATTAATCTGAAACTTTTAAAACCATTTATTTTATTTTATTTTCAACATCATCACTTGATAAGACACAGAGTGTGTTGAAACAAAATGGCTATTTTTGTAGTGATTTTATAACATACTTATGTTATAATTTTTTTTATAAAAAATAATTATATATATATATATATATATATATATATATATATATATATATATATATATATATATATATCAGGTAGGCTTCTTCTATGTGCTGCGTTCTTTCAGGACGTGAGTGATCATCGTTCTCTACAATGTTCTGTGCTTTGTAGCTCTTAGTATCTTTTGCGTGTTTTTTACTATCTCTCTTAATCCTTGTTCTACCGACTATTTAAACAAACTTATTAGGTAGATTATTCGCTGCTCTCTCTCTCTCTCTCTCTCTCTCTCTCTCTATCTCTCTCTCTCTTTCTCTCTTTCAATATATCCTGCGAGTGTCGAATTCTCCAAACCTACTTTCCTCAGTATATGCCTTAGAAATTTCAACTGTCTCTTTCGGATATTTTAACTCGATCTGTGATGTTGATAAATCTATACAAGAGTCAAGCAGTTCAGTACTTGTTAAGAAAAAAGAAAAGCTTTCCAAAAACTAAAAAAATATTAAGAAACATGAAACAAAGAAAAGAGTGCTGAATTGATATATAGTATCAATCCTCCTACATGGCAATAAATGCTGGACACTTTCCTCACAGATGAAGAGGAGACTTGAAGCGACAGCCACGGAAGATATGTTCAGAATACCATGGACGCGTTATGTGAGCAACGAGGTAGCTTTAAGAAAAAATGGGAACAAGAGACAGTTGAAATTTCTGAGATACATAATAATAAATCGGTCAATGGATACAAAATGTTCCCTAATAGGGAAACGGCTAATATTAACATTATCATTTGTACTATATGCAAGTGGCATTTGGAATAGTCGTACTGGTGAAAAAGCTTTCAAATTTTTTTGAGAGTTGAGGTCTAATGTTAAAAGAAACGTTTGACAAAAAGGATGTCTCAAACTAAAAGAGACAGAAAAGCTGCAAGACAGTAACAAATACAGGAAGCTTCAAAAGTAGGTATAAAGTAGGTTCGCCCAATCTCAGGAATTTTAAAGGATATACCAGATGTAACAGTAAAATTGTCCAAATCGTGTGACAGCATAGGATAATTTTCCATCCCACAAAATGTTCAATATCTAAAAAATACACGAAAGTAATTAAGTTTCTTTTTTCCAGATTTTCAGATAAGACGTTTAGCCATCTTGACACCATTTTTTCGTAAGAATTACGGAAAATTCTTTTGATTTATTCAGCTACAAAAAGAACAGGTTCAAATCGTTTTGTGTCAGCCACACTATGTCTTCTTGTGTTCGTCTTATCTGGTTTTCACACGTCTGCACGTCTAGAGTGCCTCATTATTTATTGCACAACGGTACAAATGTGATACATGGCCTAAAATTGGGATGGGGAGTGTTGGCCTTCGCCTGTCTTAAAATTAAATTTAGTTAGCCACCCAAACGTGCCACAATAACCCTTGCAGCAAAACGCCATATTCTTTCCTATCATTCTTACCGCAACCACCATAATACCTCAGAGATTCTATGAAATCTTATCTAGACCCCATATGTACAATTTTTATCTGTGTGAGGTGGGGAATACAAAAACAACTTTTAAAAATTTTATTTAAGGAAAACTATGAATATTTACAATGATAAACAAAATTATTTAAAAGAAACAAGACAAAACAGTATTAGTAATAACCCCACCTCCACAATCACTGAATGTGGCAGAGAAATCAGTTAACCGGGCGAAATTAATACGGAACTTAATCGAAATTGACTCAGATGACATAACACCTCGCAGAAATACACCCTCACCAAAACGCAACAACAAATACGAAAAATAACACCCGAAAAATGAAAGGCGCCCCGGATTCACCAGATAACTGATAATGAGGGATGGGGATAGTAAATAAACAAAGAATGTGGAGGTGGGGGGAATAAAAGTAGCCAATGAACATACATGCTCTAGCTAAGTTAACTTGGATGAAGAAAAAAACTAAAGAATAAACAAACCTAACCTATTACGGACGGGGTTGCCAATGTTCAATCCAGCAATTCCAATACCCGTAATGCTTAATCGGTATTAAAACGCCACTTTAAGTCAGCACGTTTCACTCAGAACGAACGCACAAGACTGACCTACACTTTGCTAAATTCCAATGGATGGTGTCCTAATCTTGACTTTAAGCAGTTACTTAAAGAACAGGTCAGTTGGGAAGGGGTAAACTTCTCGTCCTCATGGAATTTCTTCTGTCGCATCGTCTATATCACGACTCGCAAAAGCAAAAGAACACATTCTACTCAGCTTCAGTCAACCGCGGTATGACCTTGCTACAAACGGAACTGGAATCGAGGACAAAGAACTTTCCGCGCAACATACGACGAACCATGACGCCCTCAACTAATTTGCACAACAGACCTACGACACTGCAATGAAAGAAGACTTTACCAATGGTCTCCACCTCCACATCGTAGCGAACGCAGTTTGAAGACTTTACCAAACCCGCCGCACAAAGTTTTTTGCCGACAAAGATGGCCCTTCGAATCATCAGCCAGGTGAGTGATGCCTCAGTATTAGTGAGACATTTCAACCCGGACACCCAAGGCCATAAACAGCGAGGCTCCTGCTTCGTCAGACCGAGCTCGCCCATCAAATCCTCCTGAACGCTCCACCCCTTACTAACACCCGATATAATGCCTTGTGAGACAACAGCTGGACGTCGGAGAGGTTATCAGAGCACCGGGAGACGCATATAGAAGTCGGATCCAAGTGCGAAAGTACGGCCCAAAATCAGCGGCGGAAAGGACAACCACGAAAAATCGATGGTCAACCTTATCGAAAGCCTTGGACTGATCCAAATTGTTCAGCGCGGTGTCACTGTCGACTTGCTAGATGATCAAGCATAACAAATGAGGGCTGTCCTGAATAGTCCTGCCCTTTACAGCACAAGACTACTCAGGGATAGATCAGACTAGGGAGAGCAGCTGGCAAACGTCCGGTTAAGACGGTTAAAATCTTCAACTCTGTGTTTAACATCGTCAAAGGCCGATAATTATTTATCTTATCTCCAGCATCTTTGTTCTTGTGTAGTAGCAACTTGATCACACTCCTGCTTCATCCAGTTATTGTAAATCAGTGCCAACAAGGGGACAAAAACGGGCGACTGCCTCAAGTACATTTCGTAAGGAAGACCATCTAATCCCTGAGTCTTGTCCAGGCCAACCTGCTTCAGCACATTCAAGATCTCAGACTCTGTAATGAGACTCCCGCACCCAACCGCTTCAGCCGCATCGAGGTGGGGAAATTCGGCTAAATAGGCATCAAACTGCTCAGACAAGGCTCCGTGGTGAATAGCTCCTGAAAGTAGTCAGGGAAAGCCTCCCATATTCGCACGTCTGTAGTCACCGTCCGCTTGTCTGGCAATGTGATGCTCGCGATATTCCGACTCGATGCACTTCGGGCTTCCTCTGCACTCAATTCAGCGCCATGTTCGTTGCCTCGGAAAACATCCTTTTTAGCCTCGCCTGACTGCGATAAGGCTACGCTCCAACTATCACGGGATTTGACCACGCGATCTACTTTCTCTTCACACGCCTTTTGCGCTTCTAATCCTGCTAGATTGAGTCGGTGACTAAAATCTAAGACCTAAGTTTGGATTTTAAATAATCCCACAACTTATTCCCAACCACAGACCCCGTCAATTCCCGCTGTAACATTAGCAGTAACTGGTCCTAGAAATCTTGCTCACCAAATGATGCCAATAATTTTCAGAAGTCAGCCATCTTAACCTCTAGCTTCTCTAAGTTTACATGGACACGGACAAGCCTATGATCCGAGTAAACTATATACTGGAATCTAGGACAACGTAAAATCCCTACGTCGACTCTCTTAACTAGAATTCGGTCGATATAGTTTAAGCGCACCACCGAATCCGAGCTGTCACGCTTAGTCCAAGTCCATGCTACCTCCCGGGGGGGGTGCTCATTTTGATACTTATTGACAGGATCAAACCCGTCGATAAAGTCCTGAAACGGCTTAACATCCGGGTTGTTAGTAGCCGATCTACATCGATATCAAGGATGGCATTCCCAATCAACCGCTAGAACTACCGAACGAAATGTTATCAAAAACGGCTCAATCCGCTAAAACAAATCAGGCGGACGCATAAACCCCAATGAGACGAAGAGCCTTATCCTTTATGGTAATATCTAGCGTGCAAAGCCTGCGCGTCGGATCCGCGAAAACAAAAGCACCCGCCGCATTCACACTTCTCGATCGTCCATCAAAGCATGCTGAATAGAGGACAAACATCTTAGACAGAATGTCTTCACGGTCGCGAGTTGAAAAATGGATCTCCTGCAAACAATATACATCTACCCCGCTGCATTCAAAGTTGCTAACCAGAGACCTATTATCAGACCGATCAGGGTTGGGAAACTGGTTTGAACATGGTCGGGGTTAGGATACCGACAGCCTCTCCCATTGACCCTTGATCTTGATGGAACCTTCATGGGAGAGACTGCCTATATCTCAGGGATAAGTCTGTTTTAATGCACTGTAGAGGAAGAGGTGAACTAAAACTGGGACCCTCCCTGAACAAAAAATTGAGAGCTTGACTTCCAAAAGCCTTCTTCTCTGGGCAGGAAGAGGAGAGGTGACCAGCCTCTCCAGACTTCCAGCAGGATAGTTTGCGACCGGTCACAATGACCAGCAACTTCAGACCCCCTACTTCCAGACAGTTGGTGATGGAGAAGAAAGCTTTTCGATCCAACGGGATCTCTAAACTCTATCCCCCGCTCAGACTATTTCAGGAGGCACCCAGTATCTCGTCATCTGCGAAAGAAAAGCAGCTGATGCTCCCCGATAACTTGAGAACGAAGCTCGAATATTTGTAACTCATCCTACGCCTGCTTTCGTACTCCGTCCACAAAATAAGATCTTTCGTAATCAGGTCTCGGCTCGTGGCTTTTACGCAATCTTCAAGCGATATGCACCACAGTCTGCACCTTTAACTATTCTCTGTGGCTTAACCCCAGGGACTCCAGTGATTTTACCACTGCATCTTACGTGGAGCGACAAATCTTGCGCGTACGCTTGTCGTCCACGAATATTGACACTATTCTTTTTTCAATCTTCTTCAGTTCTTGGGAGTCTTGGAAAATTCCAGTTTCTACAACAAGGTGAGCGTAACTCTTGGCTCGCTCCAAGGACTCTGCAGTATTGATAATGAATTTCGGAGGAGGGACTTCCGACAACAGGACGGTTCCCCGGCCTCAGCATTTTCGTTTTTATCGGAAAGGTCTTTAATATTTTGGCCATTATTGGCCTCTGTACTTTTTTCTTTGTCGTCTTCTGGCTTATCTTGGATTCCATATTGGAGGGGGGCATATTTTGGCTATTATTGGCCTCCATAGTTTTATTGGCTATATTTTGGCCACTATCTTCCTCCATATTTGGGGGTGGGCATATTTGGCCATTATTGTCTTCTTTACTTTTTCCAGTCAAATTTTGGCCATCATTGGCGTCCAAAGATTCACTGCCGAAATTTTTGGAGAACCTTTTTATTCCGGGTATTCAGAAGTATCATTTTTTCAGAGAAGGGGGGATATTTTTAAATGCTAATTTAAACAAATCTCTTCAGATCGACCGATTTTGGTCAGCCATATTGTTCTATTAAAACAGTAAGGACAAAACTGTTTTTTTTTCTCCTCGTGGTAAATTATGTAGAAATAAGGGAAGGAGAAAAAGAAAAAGGTATCAGGAACAATAAAATAAAATGAAAAATAAACAATACAAAAATAAACAATACAAAAATTCAAATCAATAAGAAAAACTGGTTTAACCAGGAAAACAATAAAAAAGATAAATTAAATAAGCCTGGCAAAACAGAAATTTACCGCAAAGCTAAGAAAATGATAAAAAAGTAATACAGACAAAAACATTACAATAAATAATTTGGATATACCAGGAAATAAAATTGGCGTTAAACTTGATAAAAATCTACCAAGAGTTAACACCGAAAGATTAAAAAAATTGAAGAAATAATACAAGAAAAGAAACTCTAAAAATAAACTGGTTTGACCAGGAAGAAAACAAAGGGAGAGCTTAAATCAAAAATAAAAGTTCGTGAAGAAAAAGAAAGTTAGTTAAAAAGTACTAAGAAAAGTACTATGAAATACCCCAAAGGATTTAACCAAAAGTAAAGTTCGTCAAATGCATAAAAAATTAAAAATAATAATGGAAAGTAACCTAGAAAAAGATAGAAATTAAGAAGCCTAAGTGGGGAGGGTACGAATAAAATAACTGACAAGGAAAAAAGAAAATGATTTTTTATAGATCCAAATAAAGACATTTAGTCTCTAAATAAAAGACAAAAATTAAATTAGCAAAGAATGAAATAAAACAATAAAAAGAGAGTTGGTGAAACTATGTTACAACGGAGAGAAAAAAGTTAAAAATGGCGGCTTAAAGCCGACAAGAAGAAAAAATAAAAACTGAAAGAAAAAAAAACGATAAAAAGAAAGAAAAATAAATCAATTAAAAAAAATAACAAAAGGATAATAATAACCAAAACCTACTTAATAAAGAAATTCGGTTTCAAAAAATTCTTGGATTTAAAAAAATGATATATTTTCGCAGAGAATGTCTTCATGATATCTGAAAAATAAAACAAAACTAGTTAAAACAGGTTACAACTTTCTGGTTTCGTCTCACCATGTTGAAAGCTGAGAAAAACAATGGAGTTATATAGCTCTCCCAGACACAGGCTGACTCTTGGCTAAGATCTGCCCAGTATCGTTCATATGCAAATAGTGTGCATCACCAGCTCTTCTCTCAACAGCCTATTGTGGAAAGGGACGCAACTCCCGGTCATACAGCATCACAAACAACCAACTCGGAGTCGTTTATCGGGCTGACCTGATTCTCTGTTACACTTCCCAACTGAGCAATGATGAAAGGAAAAAGAGCATTAAGACATTCATACTCTAACTTCCATCTTTAGAGTCCAATCAAGAACTATCAAGAGAAGTGTGAAGTTTTTAAAAATAGGGAACAGTAGAGAGGAAAACTGGCACCGGAGGTTACAACAATAAGACGAATCATCATTTTCACTTAGAGCTAAATATATTCTTATTGTTCAAAGTAGAGTGCAATAGTGTTATAAAAACCTCGAAGAATTCCAGTAAGATATCTTTAATTATTTCTAAGATACAACGTTTCAAATCTTAATCTACCAATTGGACAATTTTGCTGTTACACTATTTGGACAATTTTGCTGTTACACCTGATATATATATATATATATATATATATATATAGATATATAGAGAGAGAGAGAGAGAGAGAGAGTTTTTCATTACTGTATACCTACTTTTGCATCTTTTGTATATTTAAGCATGAATGTATATGCTTATGTGTATAAGCATTTGTTTTATTGTTCGTATCTTGAATTTTGAGGTGTTCAATTCCTTTATTTTTAAAACGAGTAATCTGATTTTTTTTTCAGTGTTAGAACGAACATTTGAATAAGCGTGTCGTTAAAATAAACGTTCCGCCGCGAATTTTTATACACGTTTAATAAAAGCGAAACAAAATAATTGTTACACAGAGAAAATTATTTGAAAAATAATAAGCGTGCCGTTAAAGGAAATAATTTAATCGAGCCAGCATTTATATTTTGTACAAAAGAGTGTCTGCTTGCACTGGATTTTTTAATAATATTCTTTTATAACATTCAATTCCTACCACAATCTATTTCTTTCATATCATACACCTCATTCATCATTACCATTTTAACAATATCCGTCTACTCGAGCTTTGTATTGCCTGATATTTAGTTTAAAAAAGGAGACACACACACACACACTGGGCAATATCACAGTATGTTTTACCACTTGAAGTTCCAACGCAAAAGATTCACTAACATTAGTGTCACAAGACGACAGTAAACTGAAAACTTTATAAGAACATCTACGACTCACCAGCATCTATATATTGTACCAAGGTCAAAATCGGTATCGACCTTCATAGTGTTATTATTTCGTTTTTTCCGTCAGTGTATTTCCGACAAGAATCAAATTCAACAATGATCGCAAATGCCCTAAATGTAAATAGTAAAATCACAGAGATGACTTATTAAACAAATACGCCAAACATTTTATTCATACAAAATAATTTCATATAGAGTAACATAGTAAATATTAAAAGTACGTACAAAATGACAATACATACACGAACTCCTACCGAAAATTTAGCGTGTGAACAAATATAATGAATATAGTATATTAATAATTAAAATAAGATAGTATTAATATTTATCGAAAAAATAGACCAAATATTAATATCAGAGTTGTGTCCTAAAAAAAAAAAAAACAGTATTTTCATTAACTCTCACAGAAGAATTTGTCATACCCACTCAATGTAAAGGTTTATCCCGAGAACATCACTTAATTAACAAAAATATTATTTTACCAACAGATTTTACAATTTATTATCTAAAACCTTTTTGGAACATAAGAGTCCAGTCTGTATACAGTTCATTGAAACGATGATAAAATGGGAATTTTCTGTACTCGGAAGTTAACGCCATTGCTACTTAATAGAATAGGGCTCGCTTTCATGTATAATTAGAATGAATATATGAAAATTAATACTTTTTTCCACAAAATAATCCGATTGATAATTTTTGTTGTTTTCACTACAAAGATTCGACTTATGTGCTCTTCGGCCTTTTTATAATTCGATGTGTTTTATTTGGTAATTTATTCTTAGTCTTTGCCAAATTCTTAATTGAAACAATTCCCTGATCTATATGTCAAAATTTAAAGTAAAAACGATCAGGTTACTAATCTTAATAGTTCATAAATTAAAAATCTCAAAATTCTAGATACGCATAACAGAGGAAATACCTACACATATATACACACACGCAGAAGAATATACTGGATCTTTGCTATCTTTTCTATGTATGTGAGAGATTTTTAGTCACACTTTTCTCTTAAAATAACCTCATCTAATTTGACTTTAGACTTCCATCCTCACTGGCATTTTTATTAATTTTATCTTTTCTTTCTTTCTTTCTTTCTTTCTTTCTTTCTTTCTTTCTTTCTTTCTCTCCCCCCCTCTCTTTTACGCATTTACTTTCCTACACATGCTCAGTTACTAACACTTTCCTCTCCATCTTGTATATTTTTGGTATACCTTCATCATGTTTAAGGCTTCCATTTGCGTTCGAAGTACGGTCATGTGACTTCGCCCCACGCAGGCTTGTTCCACTGCGAATAAATGACGCCATTTTGTTTTCTCCTCCACTGTGATTTCTGTAAACTTGTTTTCTTTTTCTCGTTTAGCACGTGAAAATGCAAATTTGAGTTCGGAACAGATATTCGTGTCGAGAATTAGAAAGTTAATCTAAGTCCTTTTGCCCTTACGTGCCCCGAAACATAAAACAACAAATATCCAAAATAATTCGCCAGATCCCCAAGGGAAAATCTAGTGAACATGAGTACAATTTTGAAATCGAATGCTAGACACTGACGGTTTTCAAAAAAGTAGTTGACGTCACTGATTCTTTTTACTTAGGAATATATCTATTTTATTTTGATTATAGTTGTGCTGATTGATTGACTTATTTTTGCGATAAGACATTTCCTATGGGTTAAATTCCGCCCTAGTGTGTTGCTTTCAGTTTCGCACTAATAGCTTAGGAAAGTCAGGAATCCATCTCATTTGCAACTAGCTATAGGTTAAATAGCAGAATAGATTGAGTTCTTTAGCTTTGGGCGGCATACTCTGAATTCATAAATGTAGAGAAGGCAATGAAAAACAACACCACAATCTTTCCTAAGAAATCGTGGCAATGTACAGATAATAAAAAGGGGTCTGTGAGGACCCAAATCAGCTAAGTTCTGAAAAGATATGGTATTTTAAAAATGTGTTAAATAGCACCAGAATTTGCTCTCTAACCTTAGTTGACAACCAGTTTAACTCTTAATTTAGAACCGTGAAGAATGCAATGGTTGACCACGCCACTATCTACCATAAAAATTATGGAAATGAACAGTTTATACATTAAAGGGAAGCTGTAAAAAGAAGTAACTGCTTACATCCTGAAAGGGTATTGTTTTCTTTTTAAATATATATACTGATAAAACTGTGACAACATAGCCGTCATCTTAAGGAATAATTGAGTGTCCCCGTTGATAGGTCTTTTGCCTGTTACTGATTTATTCAAATTTTATCAGCGTATTCCAAAAATACAAACCAAAAAAATCAAACATATCTTTTGCTGGAATAAGGTGGCGCACTAGAGAAGATATTAAAAATAGAGAAATGGAGAAATATTTGGCAAGCTAGTCTTAAAGATAAACAGTTCGTAGCAGTGATACTTGGTATTGGTGACTTGTATTTGATTTGAAGGTACAAACAACCAATAGTGAATGATTATCAAAAGACTTAAAATACAAGACTAACATAATCTTCTTCACTTCCTTTCCTACAATTTAATCTTATGTCATATTAAACTACGCTTACCAAATATCAATGTTTAAAATTTCGGGCGAGTCTGTTGTGTTCAGTTTCCCATTAGCAAAACATGTATCCGCTTCTTCCCTTCAGCTCAGCTATGAGTTAAATAATAAGTTAGGCGGGGGGGTCTATATGGGTAGAAGAGAACCAGTCTAAGAGAAGAAACCACAAAAATAAATAAGAGACATTATTTTGGGAGCTTCAGTGTGTGTGTGTGTGTGTGTGTGTGTGTGTGTGTGTGTGTGTGTGTGTGTGTGTGTGTGTGTGTGTGTGTGTGTCATCCTTAGGTCAGTAGTAAAAGATTTTTATCAAACTGTTTGTTTAGGTATCTCTAGTACTGGTAACCTAATTTGGTTATATGATGTAGAATGATTTTTGTAAAAAAAAAAAAAGATGCACCTTATATACTAGGAAATACAGTAGCCATATAACCATATTAGATAGATAGATAGATAGATAGATAGATAGATAGATAGATAGATAGATACTGAAGGATTGTTAAAAAAAAGTCATCGTCGCTGTCGTTGACTTATGGCCATGACTGGTTACCACCGACAGGTCGTAAATCGATCTGGTCGCAAGTCATCCTGTAATCAATATGGCAATCTTGTTATCTTGACCAAGAGTCTCGACTTCAGTCACATTCTCACCGACGTGACGGGGCTTCCCTTTGTCCTTTCTACAAACATTTTCATGGCAATTGCTCTGACGAGCATTTTTCCCCTGGTGCCTTGATGACATGAATTCAAGCCTGCTACTAGATTGGCATCTAGGTCCCACAATTTTACTGTTGCAATAGCTAAATGCAACCGCCACTTCTACTCCAATAGTTTCTTTTCTCGCACTTTTCTTGAATCCCCTTCATCTTTTGATCTTTCCTCAATCCTCCCTATTCTCAATTCTATCTTTCACTTTCACTTTCACTCACTGAAACACCCTGCTGAAAAACGTCAGATATTTATCTAACCTTCTATCCTATTTCATTTTCACGCATTAGATGGATCTAGTCTCGTGGTCTGTATATTGTAAATATAAGAATTGTCTTTGAGAATAAACATAAAGTCTCAAGGTATTTTACTATACCTTTTTCTACGTCATCATCATCATCACTATTATATAGTGGTCTGAAGATTTCGTTTTGTTTTTGTCGTTAAATTGCGTTAAAAGTCTACATTCAAAAGCAACGCGTGTACAGCGAACGATTATATCAGTGTGCATTTAAAAATATAAAAATATCTCAATTTGTGTTTATTGATTCAAAGATAATAGAAATAAGCTTCATTTTCTGTATGCGTTTTTATAAGAAAAACTAAAAGCATGACTCAAACGCAAAAGAAAAGATTTATACTGTTTATGAAGAAGGTGCTGTGAATGATCGACGATGTCAAAAATGGTTTGCTAGGTTTTATGCTGAAGTTTCTTCGTTGAACAATACTTCACAGCTAGATGTACCTGATGAAATTGATAGCGACATGACTCAAGAGATAACAAAAATATTCAAGATATCCAAAATCACGGATATCACCGTGGTTTGCTATTCGCTTTGATGTGTAACTTCCACATATGTTACGTGAAAAAAAGAACCTCTGTGAAATTCGATATTAAAATTTACAAAAATGCTCTACTATTATAAATAAATTGTAACTGACACTTAGCGATGTGTACTTCACTAAGATATCATGAAATAATTGAAACGTGTTATCATTAACCGTGCTAAAAACTGCGATTAATCCAAGTAAGGTTAAGTTTAAGTTTAATTGCGAGATTGAAAATCTTTTATTCTACTATGAGCTCTTTACGGAGAAGTAAAGGATTGTTCCGAACCGCTCCTAATTAGACAGAATAAAGGCGCCCAGAATTAGTGAAAAAAAAAGGTGGGTATACTATTTCATAAAGCCGTGTGCTTCTTTGGTAACCAGACAAAAAATTCTGCAGTTTGACTGCGAAGTTTTAACTTTTCCGCAGGTATGGAACCTTTAAATTTCTATTTATTCCGATCTTTACACTTACCTATTAATTGAAAAAAAATTGTCCGGAAAACTGCAAAAGGTAGCGGGAGGTGTTCTTTGTACCGAAAGTTAAGTTTAAGATTGCAGAATTTAGTATAGTTGAAAAACGCTAAAATAAAATGAATTATGACTTTTATTTTTTTTTTACTTAATGAATAACCCGAAGTTTTTTTTTTTTTTCGTTCAGTCTGTTATGTGCCATGCGTGATACACGCTTAGGCGATCATGTATCTTTTGATACATGACTGACCAGACAAATATTTCCCGCATTAGGTTGCCATTTCTTTCTGCGGTAGACCAAGGCTAAAGAACCTTGTCTGTCCTGCTATTTACCCATAGCTGGGGGGAGAAGAGGATTCAAATCTTTCCCAAGGGTACTAGCACGTAAGTAAATGTAATGGATTCGACTGGAATTCGTACTCGGCTCTCCAATTCCTCAATCCGAACAGCTATCCATTACTCCACCATGCCTCCGCAAGTATAGAATCTTCAAATTTCTATTTATTCCGATCTTTACAGAAATCTATTAATTCAAAAAAATTAAAAGTCTGGAAAACTGCAAAGGTACCGGGTGGTGTTCTTTGTACCGTAAGTTAAGTATAAGCATCAAAGATTGCAGAATATAGTTGTTGTGGAGTGATTTCGCAGTGGAGGCTTGTATTTGTACTAAATCGGTCCTAAAATAGGTTCGACGTACAAAACGTTAGGAAATTGATATAATAGGTATTACGCAGAGTAATCGTGTTGTGATCGCTGACTACTTTCGACTGTCGACTACTGTCGTCCGACATCGACCGCCCGTCGTTTCTATTACTACTCCTACTTATATTAGGTGGGAGAGTCTATTAACTATAGAATAGGTGTGTTTCACTATAACAATAGTATAGTTGAAAAACGCTAAAATAAAATGCATTATGACTGTTTTAGTTTTTACTTAATGAACATCCCGAGGTTTTTTTTCGTTACGAATGACAGCAAGACTAGATTAATATCATTTGATAGTTGCGATGTGCAAGGATGTGTTATTTTGTTTCTTAAAATGAAATCAAGGGAGATAAGCAAATAGGACATAGTATCGTTTAAATTAGTTCTATTTATTTCTTTGTTCTTCCGATAAAATTATTACTATCATCAATATCAAGAAAAATATAAGAAAAGAGACGAGCAGAAAAGTTGTCCAACAATTAGCAATCCATATACACAAGCAAATATATGGACGAGGTCTTTATGGAAAATATTGGCCATTTAACATGAATAAAAATATCTGGCCAACGGGGCTTTAGTTCTCTTCAAACTGACCTGGCATTTATCGCAAGGTCTCTGTCACAAACTGTATACAAAGTCCTCTTTTGAGATCGGCGTCAGTGATCTTGTTCCGCACTCCTTAATCTTATCCACTGCATTTCATCTACGATTTTAACTTGGGGAAAACTACGATTTTGCAGGGCGACAAGTCTATATTGTAGAGGGGATGACATCCATTGAGAATGCATTGTTTTCCTTCAAAAACCCGTACAAGTTACGATGAATCTACAAGCTCAGTCACTGAAAAGACGGCGGTCACACAATACACAAACTCATTTAACAGAGTCTCTGTCAACTGTAATACCATGTTGTTTGCGCATGGGCATTAAGACCGACTCTGATTGGCTGATAAGTTACATCAGTGTGTGTATGTGTATGTGTATGTGTGTGTATTTCATTCTGCCTCTTGGACTCATCTGCTTTGATTTCATAGCTCTAACGACTTTTCTTCCAAAATAATCTTCTTAATTTTCTCAGACTTAATCTAATGTATCCTTAAAATTAAATTAGGCAAATAACGTAATAATAACTTACGAAATCAAATCGGAAAGTTTAGAAATCATTAGTATTCGGGGTAATATAAACATTCATAGTATTAATACTGGTCCTATGAGAATTTCATTTTATATTTTACTTTTGTTTATTTATTTATTTTGAGATCTCACTTGAATTTTCGAAGAGCACCAATTCTCCTCATTATCCCAACACTTTCTTTTTTCATAGCCTCACCGCAAACGTAGTTTATTTTATTGCCATATCTCGAACAGTTTTCATTTCTCGTGAGATAATTCCCGATCATTGCCTTTTAGACGTAGAATGAAGATAAATGAATTTAATAAAATAACCTTTCATGAACCTTCTACCCGTTATAAACTGGCAAAACTGCATTAGGCATGTAAAGATTCTTTTAGAGAATGCTTCTGGAAAAATTCCCGCATACTGTATATAATTAAGTGTATTCACGTGATAAAAATTCAGAAAAGCTGGCCTTCAAAAATGTAGCGTGTTTGCAAAAACTACGTTATAAAACGTTCAAATGAAGTTTTTTAACGAAGCAGAATATTGAAATTGTTTTAAAAAACCTATCATCTGTTAAGGTTTACTTAAAGAAACTTTTTGAAAATAGTAAAATATCTCCGTAGACTTAAAAAGAAATTTAAAAAATATATAAACTACTTGTTATCAAGAGTGGTCTCCCCTTTTTTTGTTACTCTCCTCTTTGAGAGAGTTATTTCTGTTTACTGGGACTATAAAATGACACTATACACGAACCTTGTATTCTCAGTTGAATAAAGCTTTCTTAAAGCCTACACCTGCGTACTTTCGTCATTACACTGTTATCTTACAATTTGATTAAAATACATCGTTTAATGTTAGAGTAACGACAAGATGCATGTCTGTTTTGTTTGGGTTTGGTGGGGGTTGGGGGGTTATGGGGAGTTGCTTATTTTTTCATAGCATTAATCTGTCTTTATTAATTTTATAGATTAACCAACAGAAGGCGTTCTTTCCGCAATGTTTTGTGCGGATAGATGGAAGAGATAACAAAAGCTGATTTAGAGGAAATCTGATAGCAAATTAGCAAGAATGTCAAGAGGGAGAGTTGTTAAAAATATTCATGTCCACTCTACATAAAGCTGCGTGCTGTTCCCGGCCTGTTTTCCGGCATTCTCTTTTGTTATGGCCCATGTTGAGATTCCCAACCTCTCCAGTTTGCTTTGTCCTCCATTTACATTTCGACTGGATCAGCCTTTGATTTTTTTCCATTCCGCCATTTATTTTTATCTTTCCCATTCCAATAGTAAGCGTGCTTCTTCCTTCTATTAATCAACAGAATTCAACGGCCACTCGTATTATTTTGAGTAATTGGACGGTTCCGACTAAAATTGTTTTGTATTAGTTTTATATTTGATTTACATATTGAGTTTGTTTTCATCTCCCCCTCCTCCATCATTTCATGAATCATGAAATTTTGAAATTTTTATGTCATGGTGTGTTTTTGTAGGTCCCCTGTAAATATGTGGTATGGTGGTCTATGAAGGATTGAAAGGTGATGGATGAGTTCTTGTGGTGAATGAGTAAATTGTTATGAATGAATGGGTCTTGAGTTGAGTCAGCTAGGACTAGGATAGCTAATGAAGACCGTTCTCTCCCAATTTTCCTATTGGCCTTGTGCCACAATTCTGTATTGTTCAGAATAAATACCCTCTATATGACGCTGCGAGATTTTAGCAAATAATTTGAGCGCATGTAATATAGATTGTGTTTCTTTTTTAATATATATAACTATCTGGGCGTCTCGAAAACTTCTATTAAACGCTAATAACACATCCATTTCTTGTAATTTGACTTTAATCATGCAAGAAATGCTAATAAATACAAAGAGAATCACTTCAGATGACCAGTAGGTTAAAAGAGAATAAAAGCAGACGATCACGCTCAAAACAAGAATATAATTTTCAGTTCATATTAAAAAGAAAGCTGTAGATTGTAGTCCTAGAACCATAAAATATTCCCAAATAATTGGCTATAATTACTATTGAATTATTTTTGTAATTAAATTTGTTCGTGACTATTCTTCCACTGTAGAAGTTGTGTGACGGATATAATGGAGCCATTACATAACGAAATAATAATATCCGTTATTAAAGCAGCTCAATAGAACATTGATTTTATCCCAAGTTGCTACACATGGACCCATTAATGGTACTCCCCAACGTTATACGTTATTATTTCCATATTTTTATACTCCTTCAACGTGAACCGAATAGCGCAAATTTCCTTCTATATGTAAACTTTGTACACACACTTGCAGTGTAAAGGGACACAGCCTCACTACTGTAGGCGTTGCTTCTTTGGTTTCTTTAGCAATTAGGTTTGTGAGTGGTTGCATCTCTATTTGCACGCCAAACCATTTTTGAATTCAGGTTTTTCCTTCTCTCTGTTTGGTTGCCAACCAAGGCTTAAGAAGCCTGTCTTTCCTACTATTAACTATAACCTGGGGGATGAATAAATAGATTCATAAATGTACAAGGGTATTTGTTCGAAAGTGAATGCAACAACCTCTAATTGAAATTAAAAATTAATTTCTTCTGCTATGTGCCATGTCCCTCCAGGAAGTTGGTCATCATGGCTATCCGCAACTACTTATCCTTTATAGTTCTTAGTAATGTTTGTTTTTTTTACTCCCTACTCTGCTTTTTCATATCATGTAAGTTACTCGTAGTTTCCCTCTCTCTCGCTTGCCTTTAATATGTACTGTGAGTATCAAATTCGCCAATCCCCCTTTCTTATTATGTATCCTATAAGTTTCAACTGTCTTCTGATAATCATAAGTTTCCTCTTTGTTTCTATCATCTTCTTCGTTATTCACATTTCCAGTTGGGGCACCTCAAGGCGGTCTAATGGTTAGCAATCTTGTCTCGCTAGAACAATTACGACTGAGTACTGAGTTCGATCCTCACTGGATACCCTCTACTTTCGGCCTTGTGCTACATCTAAGCTGGGCTTTGAAAATCACTATTTCCAGTTCATAGGATTCTCAGCATCCGTCTGGAGAATGCTATTTCTGTTGACTCAAGTCTCTTCTTCATTTGTATGAGGATTGTCAATCAGTCATAGACGAGGATTAATATGTCATTACCGTTCATCACTCTTTGCTTTGCTATTACGCAATAATCAATTTTTGATTCTACTGAAATAGAAAATATGAAAGTAAGCAACGTCTATAGCCAAACCTCCGAGCAGGTTGAAATGTATTCGCCACAAATAGTATTTAGCCACCGACATGTTCATCTTATTTTTCACATCCCCAGATTATTTTAAATTGGTAATGGCGGAATTAGCCGTTTCCTTATATGGAAACATTCGGCATTCATTGACCGAACAGTTAATATTGCTGTCGGTTTTCATTTATAAAATCTTGTTCTAAACTCTTGTTTTAAACTCTTGTTCTGAAATCTTGTTCTGAAAATATATTTCTCAAGTCTAGTCAGTATTATTGCTCTTTCTATTACTGATGGGGGCTTCCTTCCTGAACTTTTGTTCGGAGTTGTGTGGAAAGTCAGTATCTTGATTATATCATTAGTTTCTCTATATGCCATATCAAACTATGCATTTTAGCTATTGCTTTAGTTTAAAGTCTTCAAGTGATTCAGTTTCTGTTCCACGGGATATAATGAAGAATAGTCCTCTCTAAGACCTACATGCTTCATTCGTTCAAAGCCATTTTAAATATATAATTTTTTTAATATACGTATTTTATTCGTTTTATTTTAGTTTTAATTTATTTGCATATGCTATCAAAATATGAATTATTAGTCTTATATTATAACATTATGAAGAAATATCGATTAAATTTTGTATTACTTTGTGAAGAAAGATGCCGAATATTTCGTGCAGTCAGCAAAATTCTATCATTTTTCAAAGGTAATATTATTCGACACAATAACAACTGTTATTTATCCTTTTCTAATAACGCCGGTGCAATCTCTGAACATTTTACAATAGCAAGACATCAATTTGCAAAGCCGTGTTTACTGTTTATGCTTTCGAAACTCAGATGCTCTTTAGAATCACTAAACTCGCCAACCAAACTCCGTGTTATTTACGTCATCTTTGCAACATATTTTATATATATATATATATATATATATATATATATATATATATATATATATATATATATATATAGTTAGTTAGTTTTTTATAAATGCGTAAATTCCTCCTTGGAGGAGTTTCTAACGCATTACTTATCTCTCAGTTGCGTCTCTATCTTTGGGAAGACTGCGCTCAGGGTCTGCTCTGTCAAAGGACAGAGTTTCAACCTAGGAAAATTATACTGAGAGGTGCCCATCCCTGGAGAACAGCTGGCCGAGGCCGCGCCCTCTCATGGCATCAGAGAGAGGGATCGATGCTTGCACCGAGGCCAGGGCAACCGACGGTTGCGAGGGAGAGGGTAGGCAATTTTTGTTCCTTGCCCGGGTGTTCGCGCTCGGGTCTCCCACCTTAAAAAGACTTTGTGTCACATCTTGTCTCAATGGGGAGACAGAGTAAATACCGTGTTTATTTTGCAACAAACGCATTTGTAGGGCAATTTTGGGCGTTTTACAGCGACTGCATCAAGTCCTTTTATCGTCTGTACATCTCCGTCGTGATAATTCAGCTGATATCAAGTAGATCCTAGTGGCTTGTATATCCCAACAACAACAAGAAAAAAATAATATTTTTCTTTTTCTGGTGTCCATCTAGATTTGACAACCACAACGGCTATGCATTTGTCTATTAGATTTCCTTTCCATGTCATGTTGACAAACGACAGCACTTTTCATCACCTGTAATGAGGGTATTCAGCCATACATGTGTAAATCTCAGAGAAGCCAAGGGGAGGTAACTGATAAATCATCAGTTACCTCTCCTTAAGACCTAGTAGGTATAAAAAGCACCCTGTAACGCCCGTTAGTAGACGAGTAGTCAGAGTAAAGTGCAATAAAACTGTGGTATAAGTTTAGTCACTGGTTCTGTTTTTTCTACAATGTGCACACGTCCTAATTTCTTTTTCGTAACTAAATTTTCAAATTGATAAAATTTTATCGATTGTGGATAAATGAATAATACGATCAATATATTTAAATTTTTGAATGATTTTCATTTGGCGAATTGTCTATTGACTTTTACAATGTGATGCAATGTCCTCTAATACACTTCCAATGGTTGTCCACTTCTAGGCTTGTCTAATAACTCAAATTAACCGCTCTAAAACTTGGTAAATCAATCAGAAGTTGCCGTTCGGTCGATATTTCATTTTTTCGAACGTCTGGGAGATTCGATCAACGGAATCGATTAAACGAGGCTTATTTTGAAATAATATAGCAGATACGTTCTCAAGCGGTCGCAATGAATCAATTCTTTCTAACAATATGCATACCTTGATGCAAATGTAGTTAATGACTATGAAAATTGAGAGCTACTGTCAATATATATATCCCGAATTGAAAATAGTCACGTACATTCTACATCTTTAATGACTCAAATTTTCTCCAATATTCAAGATTCTTTCCTATCAAACTAATAGCAATAAGGAAATATCGAGTCAAAGATACATCTATCTAGTCTTTCATAACCCATTTAGTTTTTTTATTTGTCATTTTCCAAGTATTTCTCGTGTTTTAAAAATGCTGTAGATTTAAGAAACAGAAACATTTCGCTAGAAGCAAAGAAAAGAATACTGAATTGTTACGTAATATCAACCTTGCTATATAGCAGTGAATGCTGGACAATCTCCCCACAGATGAAGAAGAGAACTGAAGCAACAGAGACGTTGTTCTACAGAAGGACGCTGAGAATACCACGGACCTAGCATGTGTGCAACGACGAAGTTTTAGAAAAATGGAAACAAAGGACTTAAGATCAGAAAGAGACAGATGAGATTTCTTGGGCACATAATGAAGAAAGAGGGATTTGAAAATGTTCTACTCACTGGGCAGATAGAAGTTAAGAAGGACTGAGGAAAACAATACATAACCTATCTAGTGAGCTTGGATAAATGAATAACGGAGTAGTGTTTGGGTGAAAAAACCAAAATACAAAATTTATAAAGAGCTACAAAGGTCAGGAAATTGTGGAGAGCCATGATTGTCAACACTGTGAAGGGACACAGCACATAGAAGAGATATATTTAGACAGACGCTAAGACAATATTTACTATATTTTAATGAATCAAATAGCTTTTGACAACGATCGTGCGACTGACAGTACACGTGCATAATATAACATATATAAGCGAATATTTGTTCCTATAAAACATATGTATACATAAGTATATGTATATAGGAACTTCGATGTGGTGTAATGGTTATCGAGCTTGTAACTAGATCGATTACAACTGAATAGTGAGTTCGATCCTCACTGGGCGCTCCATACTTTCAGCTTTGTGCCACATCTAACTTACGCTTAGAAAATCAGCATAAGTATGTTTACATATGGTGATTCCATGTGCATTGTTTTTCAGCATTATTGAAAATTATCAGGCGCCTAAGTGTGGAATAAATGATAATGAGGCAAGTCTTGATGGTGGGTTCGATCCTTAATAAGTTCACTTTGCAAAAGTATACATTAAATAACCTAACACGGGTTGACAGGTCGTAAAAATCAGTCAATCATTGAACTTATTGGTAAAGTTTTAGAAAAATTACCGGGCATTGGATGATTGTAAGTATCGATATTAATTCTAATTAGCTTGTGAAAACACCTGGCATTTCGATTACAACACTCTGGTCAAAATTGTAAAATTTAATTTATTATAATTACTTGCTTTCATTAATATCTATCAGTTTTTTCGTATTACTCGGAAAAGCAACTGCTCCTCTCTATTTATCTAGCATGAAGACCGTCTCTTCTTTTCTCTCTCTGATTCTAATATGAATTCTTTTTCCTTTACTTCACCCAATACAAGGCTCAACAACCACTCAGAGGAGAGGGTTAGCTTGGCGAGATTATTGTAATGGCATAAGGGATTGAGAAGGAAGACGTAAGAAGTGCATATGATGAAGGGTAGAGTAGTTTTCACAGTGGAGGCTTGTATTTCAATAAGTCGTCCTAAATTAGGTTCGACGTACAAAACGTTAGGGACTTGGAAATAAGATTTAATGACGCAGCAATCTAGTTGTGATGGTTGGTATTTCAATGTCCGATATCGACTGACTCGCTCAACACCACTGAGCCGAACTGGCCACTGCTACTACTACTTATTATCTGTGGGAGAGTCTATTACAATAGAATAGGTACGACCGGGTATGACAGGTAGATATCGGTTGAGCCAAGATTTGAGGCGGTTAAGATTGTAGTGGCCAAGAAGCATCCTCTCGAAAGGCTATCCTAGTGGAACTTACTCCTTACCAAAGGACTACAAAATGAATGGTGATGATTTGAGCCTGCGAACGTGACATGGCGAGTTTTAGTGTGAATTTTGATGGAACAAAAGAATGTCGCTTCTTTGAACATTTGTCACAGTAATAGGTAGAGATTAGTGATAGAATTTCAACATTTTGTCTGTGGGATTGTGGTCGCAGGTTGGAAAATAATTAATAATCAACAAGACCAGGTAATCGCTTTTGTCTCTGTCTGTGCTGGACAGTAAGATTGGACAGCTCCAGTCCAGCTATGGCAGCAATACTCCACTTTTTTTTTTTGATCTGACTCTTGTAAAGAAAGAGAATTGTAGCAGGAGTTAGGTATTTTCTAGAGAGATAACAGGAACCGACCATTATTGCAGCATCTTTAACGATTGTACGAATATAAGACTTTCATTTGTTATCTGGAATGAGATTTACACTGAATAGACGTTTGAAGCAAAGAGCCTCATTGAGAGTACAACCGCTCATCAGGAGTGGGACAAATCTATGGTCTACTTGGTTGTGATAAAACAGTTTTAGAAGTATAGAATGATACAAGCCAGTCACTACATCATTGAGCTGTGAAGGTCAGGTTAGAGAAGAAATCAGTTGACAGACACAGGGAACCTAGATATTTGAAGGTGCCCGGATACACTTTACTATCATCTGCATATATATTTACTAAAGACTAAAGGTTGAGACCTACAAGTGCTGCTTACCCGAAGAGGGACTGAAAGCCGTAGCGCTCCACGAAGACCAATAGCGAGACGCGAAACGAGAAGAGACAGAGAAAGGAGCTAAGACGGTAAATTTTTAATATAAACCAGAAAGAGAGTAAAGCCAAATAGAAAGAACCTTGGCAGTGGCCAGCATTGATTTCATGCTATTCAGAGGATTGGTCATTAACAACTCGCTTAATAGATCTACCTGATAGAAAAGACTGAGAAGACTCTTCCAGACACTCTGTATCTGGAGAGATCGTATAGCAACCCACTATACCACACATAACTATTAAAAGATACTATGTACGTAGTTCTATATCAATTACAACAAACAACTATGAGTTGAAAAAAAAAGAATATGGTCATCAATTCTCACTATCAGCTTTTATTTACCTTCTATTATATTTTATTACGCAGTTTTCTATCACAATTCTAATGCATTCTTATGTATTATTTCTTATTCAAATATAAGAACTGGAATGGATATATTTCTTTCGCGTATGTTTAATCATTGATAAAATAAATTACTCGCTGATTCGTAAAATATATTAACTTGAAAATGGATATTGGCAAAACATTCATGACCAATAAGTTAAAAACAGTCGTTTAATGATTATTTCAGAAAAAAGCAGGGTTTCTTTAACCTTGTGTTAGTCACATGGGGTGTTATGTACCCAATTTTTTAAATACTCGTAATTCATAGGTTCCTTTGCCCCCTCCCACTACTCTCCTGACTCAGTGAGGTTTTGTAGCAGTAGTCAGTAGTTCACTTTTGAACAGACTGATCAGTTCAACTCTCTGTCTCCGGACGGAGAGGAACCCGAAGGAGGCTGCGCCGAAGGAGGCTGCGCCGAAGGGCGGATTCTCCTTCGGGGAGGTAAAACCGGCCCTGAACCCGTTTATACGGGTTCAAACGGGCATATTTTTGGGCCGAGCCCACGGGCTCTGGAATACCCACAATAAACAACCGACCTTGTGTAACATGTTGCCACAGTGGTGGGGAGACTCAATATCGTGAGGTTTTGTAGCAGGCGGTGTGGCTCAGTTGTAATTCAGTTGACGTGGGAAGCAAACATCGCATAGTTTTCTTCGGGGTGTATTATCACCCCATTTGACTAACGAAGCTAAGTTTGTATGATGTACATATATATATATATATATATTTATAATTAGGAGATCATCAGATTCCACGACCTTGGTTTCAAACTTTTAACATCTTCAGGTGATTTTGGTCAATTGATTTCCTAAAGTTTTATTTTCTAAAAAGACTAAAGATATTATGAACGCTATATCTTTTTTTAAAAATAAATAAATGAATAAGCGCACGATGTGAGGTGTTGTAGAAGGTGAGAAAGTGAAGGGGAAAAGCAAGTGTATTGGAAATGTAATGGTGGTGGATTAAATGAAATATACATACTTTCTTTCCATCCCACTTTATATGAACTCAAAAGGAACTTTTTAGTATGTATACAACGGGTCATAATTTCCGATCTCTCATTCAAAATTTTTGGGGTCTGATAATTTTTTTCTTGTTAACAAAAGTTTCAGATATTACTATGATTGTTGTAAGGTTTTGCTTTTTTAAAATTTTCCAGTTCACAATCGAATCTTTTTTATATTTGCCTTTAATTTCCATGCAATTCGACGATTGTTTACGACATTTCGGAAAAACTACAATGCAAGAATTCAGAATACAGCACTCGCTAAAAAAAAAAAACACATCCCCATTCCAATGTATTTCCGTTGGAAAAAAAATGATGCAAGCTTAAAGTTTATATGGTACATATTTTTCCATTGGGAAAAAAATTTAAGTTAAAAATTATAAAACATAAGAAGCAAGCAACATGATTATAAATGAGGGTTAAGAGCGGTGAGACGTGTTTTTGTTTATAAATTTATGTAAAATTTATTGTTATCTTGTGTTTGAAGAGAATAACACTGCACAGTATATAAATCTTATATTAGGATATAAACTAAAAAAATAAAAAGTGTAGATAAACAGAGAAGGTAAAAGGTGACAACAAAAAATTTAAAGAAAGGAGGAACGTCGTGTAATCTGTTACATATTAATAGACGCTTAAATGGTTAAATAGTAATAAGTATTAAATGGTTAAATGGTAATAAGTATTAAATGGTTAAATGGTAATAAGCATTAAATGGTTAAATGGTAATAAGTATTTAACCTAAAATATTTAATGGACAGTTGAGGTTGGATAAAAAGATTTATCCAGAACCAAAATATTTTAGGAGAGAACTTTTATGGGTGAAAGCTATCATGAGCTCAAGTTCAGCAGGTTGGCGTCATTAATTAACATTTTTGAGAATGAAACTTTCTTCCAGCAAAAACTGGTTATATCGATCGCCTCGACCGGAAAAGGGTGTAGTTTTGGGGACGAAATTCCAATTACTACCAGTGTGTGGTTATTTGTTTTTATTTCCCAGTAACATTTTGAGAGTACTGTGGCATTTGAATACTGTTCATTTGTAAGAGTCATTTTATGATGATAATACCGTGTTTTCCAGTGGTTTGCAATAGAACCAAAATAAAACTTACTTTCGCCATTATATTTAATTCTAGCCTTAAAAATAATGTCTTTATTCAGACATTTATAATTTAGTGGACAGGTACTGTTTTTTCGACAATTAAACTTTTTGTCTGTATTAATATTCTTATTGAGGTTGTTTAAATATTTGTTTATGTTATATTATTATGTTGTGTAATATACTGTTCGAAGTTTTTTGGTGCAGCTGTATCTAATCTTACTGTTGTTCTTGTTGAAGATTTTGTTGAGCAATGGTATATGTCTGAAATATTTGTGGATTAAATGAAGAAAAATTTTACTTATATTGGTTTTGACATTTTTGTTAAATAGTGGGTTAAACAATGTTATGTTGCATTTTCTATTTTTTTCTTATTATTGGCATTCTTACTAATGTTTATATATTATAGTTTAACTTTGTGTTTAAGTTGTTCTAGTGCATCTACATATTAATTTTTATATCTGTCAAACATAATTTTGCTGCTAGAATTAGTTGAGGGTCTGTATTGCACCGATTTGTGCAAGTTGTTTAAATTTCCTGGGCGGTGGTTGTATTCTTTGGTAATGCATTTGTAGTTATAAAGCATTTTAGTATAAGGGATGTATATTCTTTTGGATAGTTAGAAGGTAGTGTTCAGAAAGTTGATCACCTTAGCATTGGTGTTAATGGTGATATTTAGTACATGATCCTCGAAGAATTTGATGTTTTCTCAGCCGATGTTTTTGTTGTGGGTTGGTATTACGCAGGAACATAACTCCGTCGTCTCTGTACAAACCAGTATTCATGCTATTGTATATATATATATATATATATATATATATATATATATATATATATATATATATGGGGGAGTATCATTGAACTAAAATTAAAACTCTATTTTTCGGATAATCCAATAACCGGTTCGCTAGCATATATATAAATATATATATATATATATATATATAACGATGAGAATAGAAACATAAACAATAACATTAATATTTTTATAAAAATCAAATGAACGAAAATTATAAACAACACCAAAGTCGAATTAAGAACATCATTAAAAAATGCATAACACCAGTTGACAATACCAAAAAAAATAGATCAATTATTTATTACAAAAAATTTAAAACCTCTAACCTTATAGTTAAAAATAATAATTCACCTCTTAGAACAAAATTAAATAGGGCAAATATTATTTACGAATTTAAATGCCCATTAAGGAATTGTATTCCTGATCAATCAAAATTCGTAAATAATTATATAGGCCACACTACAATATGTTTGACACACAGACTCACTCTACACCTTTCTGACTATAGCTCAATTAGATCTCATTTAAATATTCATGGGGACCTACCGGACACTATTCGTAACATACTTGTTGACGACACTAATAGCATCATCTACATGCAAAAAATTTCTAAAAATAATGGAAGCCTTCAAAAAAACAACACTTAATACTATTAACTATGAACATGGACACAATATCTTGACCGTGTTTTGAAAAATGAAAACATTTTATAAAACAAACTATTGCTTATTTAACAGTTAAAATATTTTATCCTTGAAAATGGCTAAATGTATAGCCGAAAGCGCTCGGATAAAAAGAACATTTGAACAGTTTTTATATAATTTATCATCTGAAAAGAAACAAATTATTAGATCGCATGAGAAATTGTATAAAAAATCTAAATAAAAGCACCTTGTCTGTCGTATTCAATGAAATATGCATGAAAGAAGGGTTGCTGCCTAAATACACAAATATATATATATATATATATATATATATATATATATATATATATATATGAGATTGTCCCCGAATGTTAAGGAAATTTTATCATGAAATTTATCTTAACACCTACTTTTCTTCAAAGTACTTCTCATGGGTATGTATACAACGATTTCAAAGTTCTTTGCACAAGATTCCATTTTCACTTCTAGGGAAAGTACCCTTCTTCGTTCAGAATTTTCTCCAGTTCAGTTTTTTTCACCTCAATTTCGTATACTAAATGTAAACAAACCAATTTCTAAAGAATTCGTGGATTCATTTTTAATCCAACGTTCGTAATAATTCAAGCGTTATTTTTAGTAGATACCCGTTTTTTTAAATAAATACCCTTTTTTTTAAACGGTGTGTATTACATCTATCGGCCTGTGCAGTCGAGAAATCTTAAGAAAATGTGCACTCTTCAGGGTTCGATCTTGCGTCCTCCATTTTAAGAGAAACCTTGCTGGGTTGTGACGCTCTGTATGTTCGATCAGTCTCAAGCACACTGGATTGAACAGTAGTTTCTCCTACAAGATTTCATACAAA
The DNA here is from genome assembly GCA_903632075.3 of Acanthosepion pharaonis. Classification (NCBI taxonomy): domain Eukaryota; kingdom Metazoa; phylum Mollusca; class Cephalopoda; order Sepiida; family Sepiidae; genus Acanthosepion; species Acanthosepion pharaonis. The sequence continues at coordinate 706,568 of CAHIKZ030000867.1, read as the reverse complement.
TGTCTTCCTGGCGGCTGTGAAAATTCTCTTTATTTCTAGAGAGCGCTACGTATTCATTTTTACGAGTGAGATACTCAGAACGGCAATTCTTCTGGATATTTTCCACATTTTGCTGTTTTAATCAACTCCATCACCCCTTTCGGTTATTACCACGTGATTTCAAAATCGTTTCGTTAAATCGATTTATTGAGATTTTTTCCAAATAATACATTTTCTAAACTAAAAAAAAAAAAAAATTGCTCACAAAGTAATGAATATATTTTCAGACTTCTTCACTAAAAAGAATAAAATAGGAAATAGTTGTCCTTTACTTTTTCTTTTTTTACATATTTCAGGATGGGCATTTCGTCTTTTTTTTCCAGCAAGAAAAAATGCTATCCAAATCATTCATTATAATTTTAAAAAAAAAAAACTGAAAGCAGAAAGCTACATACATATTTCTGTCTTGGTGGGGGTGCTGTTTAAAAACATTAAGATTTCAGCCGAACAGTTTTCAAATATGATCATCACTATTAATGCTGAAATAGGAACAAATACTGATAGCTATAATGATAAAGATAATAGTTTGAATGTAAATAATTTAAATAAGAAAGAACCATGAATTAAAAAAAAAATGAACCATTGTATCCTAGAAGTTTACCCTAATATACCAACTATCCAAATCTCTCAATAATATTTTCACATATCTCCAAATCCATCGTTAACTTACGAATGTCTCCAAGTTTTACACTTACAAAATGCTTTTAGCTTATTAGACCGAGAAAATAATTTTACTAATTGTTCTATTAAAGAAATCATTGGCATGATATTACAATCTGCTTATAAACATTCTTCACTTTTTTATGTGCCGTATCCCTTCAGGACGTTGGCGATCATGGTTCTCCACAATTTCCTGTCCTTCGTAGATCTTAAATTTTGTCGTTTTGTTATTTCTCCTTAACGTTGTTCCACAATTCATTTGCTCAAGCTTATACATTGTTATACATTGTTTTCCTCAGTCGCTCTTACCTCAATCTGCCCTTTGAGTATTAGATTTTCCAAGTCTTCTTTCCTCTCAATATATGTCCTAGAAATTTCAAGTATCTCTTTCTGGTGTTAAGTATAAGTTACCATTTTTTTTCCATTTTCTCTAAAACTTCGTCGTTGCTCATATATTCGGTCTATAGTATTCTCAGCATCCTTCTGTAGAACCTTATTTCTGTTACTTGAAGTCCCTTCTTCACCTTTGAGGAGATTTTCCAGCATTCACTGCTATATAGCAGAACAGATATCACGTAACAATTCAAAATTCATATAGCCATAAAGATAAAGATAATAGTTTAATAAGAAGAATATTATACATAGGAACATATAACCCGTCGGCCAAAACAACGTTAATTGTTAATTATCATTCACAACTGATTCCCCAACTTTATTGTCAACGAACAAATAAAAATAATAAAAATAAAACATATATATTTGTGTATTTAGGCAGCAACCCTTCTTTCATGCACATTTCATTGAATACGACAGACAAGCTGCTTTTATTTAGCTTTTTATATAATTTCTCATGCGATGTAATTAAACTATATTAGACAAATTCTCATTAACAACTGATTCTTCTTTTAATCTGCACTTCTTACGTTCCCTTTTATGACTACCTTGGTAACATCTATACACTGACTAACGGCATTGCAATGGGATCTACTCCTGGTCCCGCATTGTTCAGTTATTACGGCAAGATGATATATGTAATATCTTGAAATAGGCAGTTGATATTTTTATTAGCTAAAAAGTTCAATGAAATAAAAATATATATAAGAGAAAATTTAGTAATTCCTTCCTCCATTTTACTTAGCAACATAGACAATAGACTTCTTTTTTTCCAGACGTTTTAATCGATTCGAATAAAAACTCAAACACATGCATCCTTAATTTCAACAGATACAAAATTGTCGTAACAAAAAATATATAAACAGATCTCTACTAATATAATCACCCACGCATTATTTCTAAAAGAATTAAATAATATTAGACAAATTCTCATTAACAACTGATTCCCCAACTTTATTGTCAACGAACAAATAAAAAATAATAAAAATAATCGGAATAATATTCCACAAAACAATCATAACAAAAACAGTAATACAATAAACTTATTTTATTGTAAGCAGATGCATCTTAATTATAAACAAGACGAGATAGCCATTAAGAATATTATACGTAGGAACATATAACCCGTCGGCCAAAACAAACTTATCCGACTAATTATCTATTATAAAAAATTAAAAGCATCCAATCTCTTCGTCATTATTAACATCGATTCTTAAAACAAATAATAATAAATGATATACGAATTCATTTGTCCAAAGGGAAATAACAATGCCAAATAAAATTCTGTTCCTGTTGACCATACTTACAACTTTACCGAAGTGAAATACCATCACTTCTTAACATCCTCATAGTCAGAAATATTCGCATCTTATACAATTTCACTACCAGATACGGGAAAGGAACTCACGGCAACTAGATGAAAGTAATACTTGACTATCCAACGCCAGTATCGATTACGCTGAAGAAAATCAGCATTTTAGTTTGTTTGTTTTTTGTTTGTTTTTTGTTTGTTCGTTTTTTGTTTGTTTTTTGTTTGTTTGTTTTTTTTGTTTGTTTTTTGTTTGTTTGTTTGTTTTTGTTTCGTTTTTTTTTTGTTTTGTTTTTTTTTACCTGTAAATCCAATGTCATGTTTTTGACATTTGGTTATCACGGTGAGTTCTTATTGTTTTTTGATAATTTCATTTGATTTTCTGAGATGAAGATTTGTCAATATACTTTGATTTAATTGAACCATTATTTTATTGTTATAGATGTTAGCAAACGAAAAAAAAATGGTTATTCCCGCCCCTGATAATAACTGCACCGTTGAGTCTCAAAGGTTGTCTCTATATATGAACCACGGTAAAGAATCGCAGAACGGAATCAAGTGTTTTCCGTGCTTGTTGGTCATTACATCCACGGTGACGATATTCAATGGTCTCTTGGTATTATGGCGCCACAAGGAATTTAGATCAAGAGATCTAGGAATTGATAATGGTGGCATGATCAGGAAAATTCTCATTCCTGGGTCACGTGAGTTATGGAGTTAACAGAATCCTACTGTGATACTCGTTGACCACGAATCCAATAGAAATCGGATAAGTGAAAGTAAAGTGCATTAGTGTGGCTACCTCTATGATAGTTACAGAGACCTATTTACCGATCCTCCTATTTACCTTCTTGCCATAATCGAAGTTTTTTTTTCTCATCAGAATAATAAAAAAAAACATGTTGGTATTCTGGGGGAGTTCTTGAGTTTATTCATGTAGCACTCCCATCAGATCACAGTTGCCCGGATCTTCTTAAATATGAACTGTTCTCTGCTCATCCAGTATGACATGTACATGATGTCCTCGTATGCTACACGTTTAATACTGACTTTTATCACCGTGTGTCAGTGGGTGATGCCCTCATCGGCTTGCTGGATTCGTGATTGGTAATGTCCTGGGCTTACTAGAAACTGTCTGTTTCTTTGTCTTGGCCACTGATGCAACGTCAAAAACCTGCAGAATATTTATAATCTTGAACACGTAGGCATGGCGTGCTTTTTCATTTCTGTCAGATTGGAAGTTGCCATGCTAATGGTCTTGATAAATCTGCACGACAAATCTCTGCCGTGTTTCCAAATATCTGTTGCATTCTTTGTGTTTACATGTGTGTATGTGTGCGTATGTGCATACACATACGCACACATATATATATATATATATAGATATATAGATATGAAGAAATATAGTCTTAATATGTGCTATATTTATGGGATAAAGTGCTCAATGACAGAGATAGAGCGTGTGTAAATATAAAAGTGAACATAGAAGTCAACACTTAGTGACAGTCTGTTTCATGCTATATGCAATCGTCAGGCTACGATTGGTCTGACGATTGCATCTAGCATGAAACAGACTGTCGCCTCTGAGTGTTGACTTATGTTCACTTTTATATATATATATATATATATATATATATATATATATATATATATATATATATAAAGTTCGTGCAATTAGACCATAAAATAAATTAAAACCTACTGTTTCCACAGTCTCCTTCGAATTATTTCCATTTGTCATCTAAAAACATAAGAGATACGGATCGTAAAGAATAGCGGCAAATACACGTACGTCTTTCGGATCGTGTAGACTGTTCAGATTCCCAGAATCTTTGGCTAGCTCCTCGTATTTTTGATTTGATTTTTGGGTGTTCATTACCATTTTATTTTCTCAATTATGCTGAAACAAAGGTGCTAATAGAAAGAAAAATATAAACTGTTTCGATAAAAAGTTTATACTGTTAGAACTGATAAGACATAGCATAATGTATATTGTTTACTCTTTGGGAAAAAAAAAGATCGTTATTAATTCAAGAGCTGTTTGAATTAAAGCACTAGAACCTTTTTATCATTACAAAGATTTAGTTGATATGTTTTGCAGTTTTCTTTCAGTGTACACAAATATTAAAATAATAATATCAAAAATACTTGACGTGTGGTAATGATTAGAGAGACACGTCTAGTCGACCTAAGTAGGGTTTTAAAAGATCCTGATGTTTCGCTAGATTTGAACATGTGGGCCCGGCCAAGAACTATTCGGTCTTCATATATGAGAGACAGAAAAATGATGTACGTTTAAATAACCATTAAAAAAAATCATAGTAATGGTAATTATCCCCAAATATTCTTCTTTACAAAGATCGCTTTTAGAAACAGCTAAATATGTTGTTTTGAACGAAGAATTCCATGATCGGTTCAGTTAATCCAATTAGTGTTTCCTCTAAAATCCCAGGAGAGACAGTTTCTTTTTTCTAATTTAATTATTTGCCAAAGCGCAACTTCATTTCCAGATGTGACCAAACAGCTGATGTTGTGTGAAACTTTTCGCTTACTTCTATTCGGAAAACAAACTTTTAGTACACTGTCCACGCGAAAATCACTTTCCACTTAAAACAATTTAATAGTTTTAAAACACATTATATCTGTAATAGTCATTTTATATTCTCTTTATTATTTTTTTTTTCTTAGATAATTGCTATAATGTGGGGAGTATTATAATAAAATGTTCTCAGCGTCCTTGCTTTGGTTGAAATGATTATTATATATATATATATAAATCATTTCAACAAAAAGCAAAAAATATATATATATATATATATATATATATATATATATATATATATATATATATATATATATATATATATATATATATATATATATTGATATATGATATATATATATATATATATATATATATATATATATATATATATATATATATATATATATATATATATATATATATTAATCATTTCAACCAAAGCAAGGCGATAATGCCAATAAAACTGAAGTGGTTAATAAAAGTGAAAAAGATTGAGAGTACTTTAGAAGGAATCCGAAAATCAAATTCTAAACAATTCTGCTCTGTATTTTTCTTCTTTTTTTTTTCCCTTTTTTTTTAACTAAACAGTATTAATTACATTTACCGGTCTAAATGTTTGAGAAATTTTGTAGAAAATATGCGTCCTCCGACAGGAATCGAACCTGTATTCCTATAGGGAATCCGTCATTTGATCTGATTTGCTCTACCATTTTGCTACAGAGAAGCGTCTGGTTAACGTTAAGGTACGTTTCGTGAGCAGATATGGTCAATCGATAAAAATCAGTCCACCAGGAAATAAAAGAAACTTTTTTTTTTACCTTTTAAGAAGCCCTTTATAGGCTTTTAACTATGGGATAAGGCTTCATATTTTCTGATATGGAAAATGCTCAATACTTCATTCTCATTTATGCACCGTGTCTCTCCAAGGCATTGGCGATAATGTCTCGCTACAATATCCTGTCCCTTGTGGGTTCATTCTTAACCATCTCTCCTTTATCTTGCTCTGGCGTTCAAATTACTTACGGGGAAATCACATTGAAACATTGGTTCCCTTACGATCATCGAACTTAAGCAACGTCGACTTGATCAGTACCTCAATAGGTGACAGCTTCGGAATACCAGGTGCTATAAGCGTGGATGTGCGGCTGGTGTAATAGATAATGGCTCGGAATTGGTAATCGGAGAACTGAGTTCCAATTCCAGTTGTATTCGTTATATTCCCTTACGTGCAAATATCCTTGGGAAAAGTATGAATCCACCTTTTCTCCCCAACTATGGGTTAATTAATAAGGCTTGTATCACTTAATCATTATTGTCTAAAAATATCTCACAATTTAAAAGTGTTCTCTGGCTTTAAATAACCTGCAAAAGGTTGATGAACCGTAGAAAACGAATCGATCATTCACGCAAATTCATTTGGTACGTTAACCGATGTTTCCCTTTACTCACTCCTTACCTCACTATGTCCTGTGAATATTTAATTATACATGCCTTCCTTCCTCATAATATATCTGCTAAAGTTCTAGCCGACATAAAAACCAGGACCTCTAATGCCAATTTTCAAAGAAAATTGCCACAGTATATTCGTTCTCCTCCCTCACAACCTTATTGTTTCTTTCTAT